>APFE031373308.1:139090-177671 GCA_000404065.3 Pinus taeda
CACCATTCAGCCAGAGGCAACCATTTGACCCATTTTGTCTGTTTATCAGATACAAAGAAACGAAGATATCCTTCCAAAAATTTGTTTACTATCTCAGTTTGCCCATCATATTGAGGATGATAAGATGAGCCATGAGCTAACTGAGTACCCAGACAAGAAAATAATTCTATCCAAAAATTTTCAGTGAAAATGGGATCTTTGTCACTTACAATAATCTTTGGGTTTCCATGTAGCTTTTGAATTGTTTCCATAAATGCAGTAGCAACTGTACTGACTTTAAATGGATGAGATAATGCACAAAAGTGTGCATACTTGGTAAGTTTGTCAACTACCACCATGATGACACTCTTTCCTTTAGACTTGGGTAAACTTGTGATAAAATCCATTGAAACCTCCTCCCAATGTTGGCTTGCAATGGATAAAGGTTGTAATAGACTTGGGGTCTTAACTGTTTCAACTTTATTTTGTTGGAAAACCAAACATTCCACCACAAAATTTTGAATATCCGATTTAAGGCCATTCCAAACAAATTCCTTCTTAACCCTGTGGTAATTTTTTAAAAATCCTGAGTGCCCTCCTAAGGGAGAAGTGTGCAATTCCATAAGAATCTTTTGTTTGAGTTGGGAATTCTTACATAGGTATAAGCGATTTTTGTACCATAATGAATCATTTTTCCAGCTAAATGTATTAGATGTACTGGGATCTTGTTGTATCTTTTGAATGAGCACCCACACTTCTTCATCATTCTTCCATTCATCCCTTTCTTCATTTATCCAATCTGGTTGGATAATAGAAATGACGCAAAGCAATACTTCCACATCCTCATCCTTTCTTGAGAGTGCATATGCCACAACATTTTTCTTCCCATTATTGTAGATGATTTCAAATCCATAACCCAACATCTTTGTGACCCATTTTTGCCACTATTCTGAAGATAATATTTCTTCTAAAAAGTATTTAAGACTATCATGATCTGTTTTTACCTTGAAGTGTCTTCCCCTTAGGTAGGGTCACCATTTCTTAAGTGCATGTAGTATTGCCAACATTTCCTTCTCATAAATAGCTTTGTGTAAATACTTTCCTTTGATTGGACGACTTTCGAAAGCAATGGGTCTTTCTTCTTGTATGAAAACAACACCAATTCCATTTCTTGAGGCATCACATTCCTCAATAAAGGTATTTGTGAAGTTTGACATAGCTAAGATTGGTGCTTGGCACATTGTCTCTTTAATATGTTCAAAGGCCTTTGTTGCTTCTGGAGTCCATGAAAATGCATCTTTCTTCAATAATGTTGTTAGAGGTGCTGCTGTTCTCCCATAATTCTTAACAAACTTGTGATAATACCCAGTCAATCCGAGAAATCCTCGCAGATGCTTTATGGATGTGGGGATTTTCCATTCCTTAATGGCTTTAATTTTGCTAGGGTCTACCTTAACACCTTCATGACATACAATATGACCCAGATATTGCACCTCTTGTACTCCAAAGAAACATTTGGATCTTTTTGCATATAATTGTTTCTCCCCCAATAGTTTGAGCACCTTGTGAACATGTTGAACATGATCGTTCCAAGACTTGCTGTAGATTAGTATATCATCAAAAACTACTAACACAAATTTTCTAAGGAAGGGTTTGAAAATGGAATTCATCAAACCTTGAAATGTAGAAGGTGCATTGGTAAGGTCAAAAGCTAAGTCACCGGATTCGTCCTAAACCCCCTGCGAATCCCGAATCCGGCGAATCCGACACGATTCGGTCTGGATTCGTGTCCAAATCACAGGACACGTCGTGTCCATTTCCGACACGTCGAATCCGAGGTCGTGTCACGATTTTCAAAAGCGTGTCGCGATTTTGGGACACGTGTCCTATTTCCAGGACTCGCTAAGCTCAGCGCGGGAAAGAAAAGGGCGTGTTTGCTCATTAATATTTTCATTTGGCAAGTGATTTGTGTTGTTGGCAAGTGATTTGTGCTGTTGCAGCAAGGAGTAGAGCATTTTGGCAGCTTCATGATCAAGTCTAGGCCCTAGTATTGATATGCTATTCATGGTAATGTTAAATTCTTAAAGTAAAGTGACATTCTCCTTAATCTTCATTTTCATCCTTTTACTTAAATTTTTAACATTACCATGAAATGACTCAGGATGTTTGAGAGTGGTTCCGGCCTCATTGGATTTCATATGGAGAAAGTAGAATTTTAGATTTCATTCAAAATCCAGCAGACTTATCAGTTTTTCAGGATTTTAGGATTGGGCGATTGCAATGTTTCCATTGAATTTTGTCATGTATTAGGGTATGGAACTCGTATTTAATCAAGAGCACCAAACCAAGAGCTTTTGAATATGTTGCTCCCGCTCCCATTTTCGCTCCCGCTCCCCGCTTTCGCTCCCACTCCCAAGTAACACTGTTCCTGATGAATTGGGTCTGGACACCACTGTTGAGTTGGCATTGGCCAACATGGATCTCAATGATCCAGTGCTAGAGCCTGTTAGATTTGATGACTTAGAGGGGTCAACCTCCATACTAGCAGATGCAGAGGCGACTATGGATATAGGGGAGGAGGAGGATGCAGAGGAGAGCAGTGGGGACCATGATGATGGGGACAGTGATGCTGATTTTGATGCTGATTGATGCCTTGTGGCTTGTATACCTGTAGTTGTTTTATATTTTCTATTTCTATTTGCCATTGGCATTGCACCAACATTACCTATGTAACACATTTTGATTCGATGACTTAATGAGAAAACTACAGTTGTCAGTGTGTTTATCTTACTATCTTGTAGTTGTAAGTTGTCTTTCAGTTATGAATTATGAATCATGATTTAAATTTTTAATAGATTTATGATTTTATCATTTATGTGACCAGTACCACTGACATTTATTTGAATTTTGTATGTACTATGCATGCTAATAGCTATAGATGAAGATCTATGTTTGAAATCAATAAATTTGTATCATTAATTAAAATTTGTGTAAGAAATATCTAATTTTTAATATATATATATATATTTTAATAAAATAATATATAACGAATCCTAACGTGTCCTGTTCTAGGGGGTCAGTGTGTCCGAATCCGACACCACGAATCTCGAATCCTACGTGTCCCGAATCCCTGTGTCAGGTGACTTAGGTTCCTGACCTTCAAAGACTATTTTCATGTAGCTAGAGCGCAATTGTAATTCCTTACAAGAATTTTAGTTCTAAAGATTGTGGTGCTAAGGAGAAGGGATCAAGAGAGACAAAAACAAAGAGGTGTCAAAGTGATCAAAGATTGAAGCATGCAACCTTGGCTCGAAAGAGTAAGAGAAATATGGCGTCACTTGCGAGATGTGGGTCCAAACCTACACCAAACTCGTGCTCAATAAGACTCGTCTTATTGTCCTGCAAATTTTTGACATTTTGGCTTGGTGTTTTATATCCAAATGTGACAGGTTGAACGCTTTCCCTTTGATTCTCTCGATGTTCTCCTCCACCCTTCTTGCTTTTAGCACCCTCCTTGGTCCTCTACGTGTAGCTAGAAAGCAAATTTAGATGTTGGCACATTCCCTAGGTGGTTGTCTCTTGTTGTTGCGAGACTGAGGCTGCTTCTCTACGCCAAACTTCATTTTGGTCCTATTTTTGCTAAGTAAACAAGAATACTTTAGAATTAATTCTTCTTATTTTCACTGACACTCCTCTTCTTCTTGCTCGCGTTACCTCTTCTTTTGGGTAAAAGGTGTGAAGAAGAGTGGATTGTAGTAAATTGATTCGGCATAGATGGTAATGTGGATGCTTGTCCTCTTTATTTATCTTGTTTGTGGTTAGGTCTTGGTTCTGTTCCTATGATAATTGACACTATTTGTGCCTACACACACAATCTCTATGGAGTCTTCACTAGAACAATGATGACATTTCATCAACGAGCTTTATGTAGTGGCAGACTCGAGGTTAGCTAATGATGACTCTCAGAGATCAGTCTTGGTACAGACATTGTATTCGTAGCTCAAACGCTCAAGCCATATGAACTAGGTCCCTCAAAACTTTTGGTGCTGCTACAAATACACGTGTAAGATGTGGAATGTATTTGCAAATTTCTAAGGAACGTCGCCTTTAGAGATTATTAAAGCAATGATTGACCTTGTTTTAGGAGTTTGCAAATTTCAGAAATGATAACTCGTGACTTTCATGTAATTGCAATGAGCTTGGCTTGGTTTTAACTTTTGATCCGCTAAGTACATTCAAATGTACCCTAGATTGTGGCAAGTTTTGGAGTGACCGTTGGTAATGTTGTTAATACTGAGTGTGTTTTGGTCACTACACAAAATTATATTTATGCCTACATTGTATGTTCAATGATAGTTTGCTAGACAGCTAGTACTCTCCATTTTTAGAATCTTCAAAAGCTAGGGTTTCTGTAGCCTTGTTATAGCTTTCACTAGGACTATTGATATTTTTTTTGTTGAGTTTGATGTTGTTAAGAAAATGGCCAAACTTAATGGATTATTAGAGTTATTGAATACTCTAATACTCTCTACTATTGACGGTACAGTCAAAATCAGAAAAGCAATCCTCACATATTCAAATCTCTTCAACTCAAATCATAACTCCAACAAGATGAACTAACGCAGAGAAATCAACATTCTAAATTGGTTCTTGTTCTAAACAATTCTCTATTTGAGATTGATTCCCATTAGTAGCCAGCGCATGATTAGATTAGTGATGCCACTTAAAGAGAAGATTCACATGATGACGCAAAGCTCTTGCTTGCACTTCCCAAGCCCATCATCAGACCTTGAGAGAGTCATTAATAACAAGCACATAACTAGTCTCGAATATGAAAAGTAAGTGTTCTTTCACATTCCAGACTACTCCAAACCAATCAAATTTTAGAGTGTTGGGTTTCTGTAGCATGGTTCATCTTCACTTGCTTCACAATCCACTTCAAATTCGTAGATGCCAACATTGTGATTGGGTTCACCATGTGAAAGATCAATGTTTTCATCTTCACCCTTATGAGCATTGTGGAAAGTATACTCAACATTCAAACAAAGATATTCAAAAGACAAGACTACTACAAGAGCAAAGATTCACCTTGGATGGATCGCTTCTTCGTAATGGTCTTCAACAGACAAAAGGATATGTTAGTCTAACTCAGAGTTCATTCTCAAGTATTGACATGTCTTGCAATGGAGAGATCTTCAATGTTCATATTCTCACCTGTTAAAATTCCGTAGCTCAAGGAGAAATTCCCTCTATTGGGAAGCCTTTCTCATCCAAAGAAGCCCTTACTAGCCCTTGGAAGAATTTAATTAGGTCAAGGAAAAATAATATTTTTGATGTGAAACCCACATGTGCACAAAAGTACAAGTCGATCTGGGCAAGGAAATTCGAAACCCTAAGTCATATATAAATACACATCATGTCACATCACTTGGGGGGCATCATCACACATCACATTCTTCTCCTGTATGGTTCGTATAGCTCTAAAATTGCAGGGATGTTCTCACACCTTCGAAGGGAAGGAGGAGATTTCTAATTGGTGCATTAACTTTTTGTTTTGACAATGTTGACCATCCATTGACTACCTTTGACTTGGGTTTGGTTGACTTGAAATTATCTCTATTTTGGAAGGCCGAATTGATTGGACAAGAGACCAAATTTTTCTAGGTTTTTTTACCAAGGTTGATCGTAAAATTTGACTAAGTTTGACCGTAGATCTGTGGAGGTTTGACCGCAAGCTTTATCTCTCCTTGACCGAGTATTGGATGACTATTTTAACTGGGTTTGACTGAGCTTGGAAGGAGGAGTTGATTGTTGCTTTGATCAAGCTCTTTGGAGGCATATTTCATCATTGACCATTGACTAGTTAGGGCTTCTTTTGTTGTTGTTGACTTTGACCAAAATTGCAGATTTGACTTGTTGACCAAATTTGACTTTTGGGCTCATCTTTGACTGGATATTGGTTAGTTGCTTTTGGTTGGTGAAAGGATTGACTTTGACTCTTTGTTGATAAACTTGAACATTGTATCTCTCTGCTGAACATTTGATGAAAATCTAATAGAAGAATTTGGAAAGGGTTTCCCCCTTGGGATGTTTCCCTGGTTTTTGACCAAATAGTGTCTCCATTGTTCTTGGTTGTCTTTTATCGTGCATTGGTTTACTATTCTAGCTGCAATTGCTTATTGTTGCTGGAAGATTGAATTATATTGGATATATTGATTGCTAATTGAAAAAGAATTGATATAAGTGATTGTGTTAAGCATAGAACTCTGGAAAATTAACATGGTATCAGAGTTGAGGTGACAACAAGCCCAAGGAGACGAGACAAGCAATCACCTTTGAAGAGATTAAAAAAGCTTATTTTGTGGAGAATGTAACTAGTTTTGGTCTTTATAATTTGTACCATTATGTAAAAAAGAAATGAAAATTATTATTATTTCTTTCTAGAGAAGCATGTTCTTTGTGCTTCTAGGTTTTGTTGAGAAATCTAGGGGCAACAAGTGTAGGTGATTTCTCTTACTTGATAACTATTTGTGATGTATTTTAATTTTTTACTTCATTACCTTCTTCTTTTACTCGATTTGTTATTAATGTTCTTCTTCATCAAACAACTACCAAACCATAAATTACAATAAGACAAAGGACACAAGATATAGGCGATTAACCAGCGTCAAAACCTCTCCAAACACTAAGACGAAAACCCACACGAATTCTTCCTATAGAATCCTCAATTGACGAATTCCAAGACCTAGACCCTTGACAATGAACGTCTCCAAGACCAAGTCAAACTTGCCTCAAGTCAAAGATAACCTCTTCTTGATTCAACTGCAATCTCTTCTTCAACTTTAATCTTTGACCCTGCAATACTTATCTGAAATTCTCGGCCTCCTTGATTGCAACTCTCAGCCTCCTGTAATAGACTGTTCTTTTTGCATGCGTGACAAATTGAGGATGTTAGAGACTTCTTCTTTCCTTTGCTTGTGCAGACTTCCTTTCTTTGACTATTCCGCTTGTTATTTCAGAGTTCTTTCACCCTTGATTCATCTATTTGGACTGACTGTAATTTTGTCTTTTTGTCGCTGCGAATGTGCCCTAGTTACAGTCCACACGTGTGAGGAAATGAGCCCAAAACATATCTGAAATACAATGATTGTATCCCTACTTTAAGCCTCTTCTTCTTCAATTGATGTGAGACCCTTTCTTGCATTGATGAACGAACTTCTAATATGTTCATTGATGATCCTAGAATGAGGTCGAGTCCTCCTATATATAGACTTCCTCATCCATGATTTTAGGTCGACTTGAAGCTATCTCTAGGTTGACTTGATATTTGAGAATGTCGACTCGTATTTTTGCATTTATGACTTGGTCTTGGAGAGTTCTTTGACTAGACTTTGACTCAAATAAATTCTTCTTACAATATGTAACATGCCCAAATGGGTCTTTTATACATGACAATGACACCCTAGACTTGTAGACTCAATGAAAAACCCTAGAAGCTCACAATGGGAGCTTATTCTACAAGAATAAATTCTCTCGAGCATGAAACCCATGCCTCAAGATCAATAGTAATAATTTTTTTTCATTACATCAAATATATGAAATTATGATTACATGTCATTATGAAGACCGAACCTAGTTACATATTTCAACACTCCCTCTTAACTATGGAGGGATTCAAATTCAATACAGGGTATTTGGACGTTCTCAATCTGAAGAATTATCATAAGAAGAGTCGGATTGGTAACCTATCTATTTAGCATCATATCATCTAGCATTGTCACATAGCAAGGCCTTGACTAACAGCTCTATCTCTCCACAAGATCATAGCACAATGTTGGCGAGACCAATGATTTATAGACACCATCATCATTGTTTCTCAAGTAACATACCCCACCCAAGTTCTCTCAGGATATGTCCTTCTAGGATTATTCTTATCTTGGATTCCCAGTCCTCAAAGAATATCGATCCTCTACGACTACTCTTATCGTGGATGCCCTACCACATCCTCAAAGAGTATCGGATGCCCAATGTTTACCCAATCCTCTATTATTTCTTTCAAAGTGAAGATAAGAATGATGTGTCCATCTCTCCTCATGGCCCTCACTAAGACTTACGACTATTAGTCTTGGTTTAGTGCATGACACATGAAATAGAGAACCATATTTGTCACTCCCTCTTAACCAGGGATGACCAACCCATTCCATAAAAGGAATGTACCCACGCTCCCTCTTAACTAGGGACTTGTCCAACCTCCTTCTTTCAATGTCATGAATTTCATCTTCTTTGATATGGAGCCTTCATCTTTTGGGACTTCTTCGTAGGGCAACGACCATCCATCACTTTCATTCATGAATAATGTCAGTCATGTCATCTTTCTTTCATTGGAAAGTGATCCATTAGTCCATATTTGGCTTTCCTTCATACAACCACCTTCTCCACATCATGTTTCCTTCAAGATCTTTCATCCTAGCACATGAGTACCAGTTGTAGGTGACATCCATAGCTCTTCCTTTGGTAGCCCTGTATTAGCCCTTCTAGATATTGTTCAAAAATTAAAAACGAACATCAAATTAACATTACATTTGGGAGTTGTCTATAATGCGACTTTTTGGAGATTCCGGTGACAGAATCCGGCGGAAGAAATTGAGGTTAAATCTTGATTTGTTGCAGTTAAAATGGTTTTTTCACTGCATATTTGGATTCAGCACCCTCAAAAACCTCTGGGACACTTTGATTGTGCAGAAACTAGCTATCAAAATTGCAATTCCAGTAAATTGCTGCCGGATTTTGGCTGGAAAAACCCACCGGAAAAGCCTCCAAAAAGTCTCATTATAGACAACTCCTTACCTTTGTAATGGCCTTACATCATGACATTTGCTTGTTGCAACATCAGCACCCTGCATACATATTGACCCTTCTCCAAGATATACAATGTCAAGGGTCTCCTTCTTTTCCAAACTCCATTAGAGTCTTCATACCTTTTCCATGGAGATGTCACGGTCAATTCTTCTAGTTATCAGATGTTGATTTCTTTCTCCATGTGACCATAGTTGCATCTTTCACAATCTCTCCTTACTTTCTTCACATATTGCTTCTCAGGGACTTTCATCCATAGTTTTTTCATTTTGTCAACCACCTCATATTCCATATGAGGACTTATTATGTTGATTTCATCTAGTCAATATTTGAATCATGCCTTCATGCATCCTTCCAAAGGAGAAGATCCCTTACTCTTGATCATGTTCATGAGGTTTCTGCAACTATATGACATGACTCAAATTTATCAAACACATGCATATATACCTCATTTCTTCTTTTTGGTCATCTAGACTTCCTTCGACAATTTCCTTGATTGAAAGTTCTTCAATCATCTTGACCGGCTTCATTTCTTTGTCATCATACCATCATCCCATGAATCCCATACAAGGTGGAATTCTTGGCAAGACACTTGCTTCTTCCAATAGGTGAATCTTCCAATGAAGATTCCAACGGAGGATCTAGATCATCCTCATCCTGCAAATGCTCCTTTTGAATGAAGTATGATGTGATCTATACTAGATGACTTTCTTCTATCCATAAGTACTACTTATGCTTCTAATGAGGTTACCATCTTCTACTTCAACTATCTTTCAAGCTTCTTATGATGATGTCATGAGCTCTTGCTTCAATCGTATGATTTTATGATGACATCCCTAATATGATGCATCCTATCATGCTTTTAATGTTTTACTACCATGATTGCTATACTTTACAAAACTTTGAAACAAAGACATGAAAAGAACTGGGTGAAGAAGATTATCTCAATCATAGTAGAGATCTTTTACTTCCTCCTCCTTGGATTTCTTCTTTTCAGCCTCTTCCCTTCCTCTTTTGTTGTTGTCCTTCTTGAGCTTAGGACAATCTCTCTTGTAGTGCCCATATTCATGATAGCCATAGCATTAGAGCTTCGGCATATTCTTCTTTTTTCCGAGGACCAAACTCCCCTTTTCCCTTAGCCATGGCAGCAAATGCTTGAGCTTGTTCATTTGATCCTACATCAGTTTTTTCTTTCAGCTTGGTTTCTTTGATTTTGCATAATGACCACAGTTGTAATGACCACTAGTCGTATATGCAACGGAAATATTTAAAATACTTCGTAGACAAATACATCCATTGTAAGACAGTAAGAGTAAATTGTATATTATATAAAGAATCGATGTAAGATGATTACAAATGAGAATGAGTGTCCTGTATATATAGCCAGGTAAGTACCCTTTCACAAATAGGCATGCCTCTAAGACATGCCTTTTCATTATTAACTAACTAGCCATTAGTTAATTTACTTATTATTTATTATTATATTTATATTATTATGATTATTATTTATTATCTATTTGTACATAATTTATGTTCATAACATTGCCTTCTCCTTCAAAAAGCTTTGTCCTCAAAGCTTACCGATGAAAGGTCGGATCTCTTCCGTCGTTCGAAATATCTTCTTGTTTCTAAGCTTTTATCTTTGTTGATACAAGACGATATGATGTTCTGAGCGATAGACAAAATTGTCGTACTGAAAACGAATCAGACCATCCTAAATTAATCTTCTAGGGAATCTTCTGATCCTTGGAGATGTGTGGTGAATAGTTATCGTATGACCGGATTGAGCTCACTTCAATATTCTTCGGAACATAAAAAAATTTATGTTCTGCGTGATATAGATTTGTAGATTGATTAAGGTGTCTACTCTTGTGATTCAGATCTAGATAAGGATTTTTTCTAGTTTGAAATTTCTTAAACATTTGTATGGAAGTTTCCTGATTTCCTTCACGCATTGTTATTGTTGACTTGACTACTGAATCCTCATTTAGGGTGTCCTCTATTTGAACAACAACCTATGAGTACGTTTTTACTTCAATAGGGTTTGGATTTGTCTGAACTGCGAGATTAGTGGTATTGATCTTTGTTTCTTCAGTTTGGACTGCTGCATCTAGAGATTTTGATGCTTCTTTTGCAACAAGTTTTGTGAACCTATTCGCTAATGATTTCCTTTCGTCCTTAAGTTTTTTAATCTGTTTGAGCAGATTTTGATTATGATTTTTGAGACGTAAGCATTTTTCATTCTCTGAGTCAACTTTATTTTGGCCTTCACGCTTCTCGTCTTTTAAACACTTGATTTGTTTTACTAATGTCTGGTCAAGGCTCTTTAAACGTAAATTCTCTTCTTCTTGTTCTAATAAATGCTCGTTGAGTTCTTTCTTTGATGCTTTAGCTTTCATGACTTGTTCAAGTAGTTTTTCTTGGTGAACTCTGAGGCGCGAAATTTCTTTGTCTTTGCTGCAAATGACTTTTTCAAGCTCTTTTTGCTTCTTTGATATCGTTTTTTCGTTATCTTAAAACATCAAATCTAAGATATCCTTAAGGTCTTCTAATGAAGATTTTATTGATTTTGATTTACTTGTTATGTCTTGAAACATGACCATCTTCCCTTTATAAGGAAATGTCAAAACTTGTTTCTCTATGTTTAACATGAATGTACCCAACTCCTTAAACCAAGGTTGACCAAGTATGATGTCAGTGTTTTTATCCATCCTTACAACATGAAATTGAGATATGTACTCATGACCTATTGTCACTTGTAGATCGCTAATTTTATACTCTTTTTGGTCAAAAATATTTATCTTTACACCAATGCTTAGCTCTGGAATTAATAGTTGATTTGCCAAGTTGATGTTGATATAATTTTTATTGTTGCTTGGGCTGATGGCGACATTAACTTCTCTTCCTTGGATACTTCCTTTTAATGTAATTACTCCATGATCTGTAACTGAAAGACCATTATAGGTAAACCTTTCTTCCTTCATCATTTTAGAATTGAACTCCATCATTTTTTTTCCATGATTGATCCCATTTTGTTTTGTTGAGATGAATTTAGGTATATATTTAAAGTTCCTTTGGACTTTGAACTTCAAACCTCCTTTAAAAGTGTCTTTTTAATATATATTTTTTTCTATAATTTTTCAAAACTCTTCTAATCCAATTTCCTATTATCCTTAATATTTCAAAACTCCTTTGTATACTTTTTATATAATTCTACTTACGCTTTTTTTTCCTTTTTCTACTTTAAGAAGAATATTTAAATATTGTTTCAATTGGCTTCTTTTAAATATCTTATTGTCCCTTGTATTTATTTTTTAAATTTCATATAACTCTTTAAACTTTAATTCAACTTCACTTTCACTTTAACGTAAACCTAATATTTTCTCCGTATGTAACCTTTTCTAATAATACCTTCTTTGTACTTATATATTTTTCAATAATTTTATGACTTGAACTTTTCTTTAAATACCCCTTTATAATATAATACTTCTCTTTATATATCTTTTATTTATAATTTTTTTTTTCTTTTTGAAAAGTTACAACCCTAGTGGAACATGGTTATTCACCTCTATGGGGTATAATATAAAATATATGTTCACTTATGTACTTTCGACTCGGTTAATGTTCTCCACGTAAAAGGTAAAACTTACCATTCACATAAAAAGATTTTGTATTCCTTTCGTTTTTCTTTTACTTTTAAAATACCATGGGCAATTACCATGGGTTTCTAAAAACTCAGTTAATGTTCTCCACGTAAAAAATAAAACTTACCATTCACATAAAGAGATTTTGTATTCCTTTTGTTTTTCTTTTATTTTTAAAATACCATGGGCAATTACCATGAGTTTCTAAAACCCCGGCTTGTAAACCACTTAATGAAAAATCAAGATAATATTATTTACTCTTCCTTCTCTTACGTATCGTTTTAAATATGTTTGGAAAGATTCCCTCTTAACTTTATCATGCACTTTTATCAATAATGTAGAACCTTTTTATATATATGAATGTTCTCCTTCAAAATTTACATCGGACTATATTTATTTATTTATTTAAATTTTTTTTTTAATCTTTGCATGTACTTATTTTTTTCTTTTTTCTTTTTTCTTTTTTTGAATTTGATTTTTTCTATATTTTTTTTATCTTTGTTTTTTGACTTTTTATTTTCTCTCCATATATATATTAATTTATTTATTTTAATTATTATTATTGAATGGCCAAATGCTTGATAACGAAATGGAGAAACTCCAAATTCTTGTAGTGAAATGCTTCAACGACAACAATGTTGATGAATTTGACGGTCAAAGACCTTGATCGGAGAACACAGCTCTATGCAGCGGTTGAGCGACTAGAGGATCGAACAGCTCTGATACCAATGTAACGACCACTAGTCGTATACGCAACAAAAATATTTAAATACTTCATAGACAAATACATCCATTGTAGGACAGTAAGTGTAAATTGTATATTATATAAAGAATTGATGTAGGATGATTACAAATGAGAATGAGGGTCCTGTATATATAGACAGGTAAGTACCCTTTCACAAGCAGGCATGTCTCCAAAACATGCCTTTTCATTATTAACTAACTAACCAATAGTTAATTTACTTACTATTTATTGTTATATTTATATTATTGTGATTATTATTTATTATCTATTTTTACATAATTTAAGTTCATAACAACAATTCATTGAATAGAGTAGCTTCCTTCCTCTCATAGATGCCTAATGTGAAGTTGCTCCATTCCTCCTGTAGTGTGTTGAGCACTATGGTGGTCATTTCCTTATCAAACATTATCTCTCTCAATTCTTGTAGTTGGGTCCCTTATCTCTAACAGCCTCATAAAGTATGAGGCTATTCCTTCTTCTTTTGATATCTTCATTTGTAGAGTTCTTGTCTTAATGGTATCACTTCTCCAATAGTACTTAGGGCGAACAATTCTACCAGCGTGTCATATATTTCTTTTGATGTTTCCAACTTTGATACGTAAGGTATGAGGGGATATTTGATGGATTCTATGAGAATTCTTTGAGCCCTTACTTCCCCTTTCATGTATTTTGCAAGTGCTTGAGCTTCTTCCTTTAGAGGTTTTGTGATTTAGCCCTTAACATGTTCCACGACTTCATTTTCTATGAGGATTAAATCTGTCCTCTTCTTCCATGCAAGAAAGTTTGACGCCCCAACCAACTTGTTGCTTTCCTTGCAAAAAGACATTTTGATAGATTTAGATGTAGACATAAATATACTTATTTGTGAAGATACTCCTCTTCAACCTGCTCCCTTCTTGAATTTGATGATGATATTGGTAATAGAAGACTTTTTCTTGATGAAGATGTATTTCTTCAAAAGTGATCCTGACCCAAGGAGAGGGAGATCACCTTGAATCCTTGATGATGATGACAATGCCTTTGATCTTGCTTTCCTTGAATGAGTAGATTTCAAGATGCTTCACTTTGTAGTTCTTTTTGAGTAGAGGTAGGGTCTACTGAGGTCTCCTTTGAGTTAATAATTGAGCAAGGTTCCCAAGAATCCTTTAAGTGTAGAAACTAGGGTTTTTGAGATCTTCTTTCAAGATGATGATGTAATCCTTATCCTCGAATGCCTTGGAGATGAGAGGATCTTCTTGATGATTTGATGCCCTTGATAATCTTCTAAAACTTTGGTCCTTGAATGTCCTTTATCGAGTTGCCCTTCCTTGACTTGTCACCTTAGCTCTAAAACCATGTTGATAAATCTAGGGGCAGCGAGTGTAGGTGATTTCTCTTACTTGATAACTATTTGTGATGTATTTTTACTTCATTAGCTTCTTCTTTTACTTGACTTGTTATTGGTGTTCTTCTTCATCAAAGCACTGCCAAACCATAAAGAACGATAAGACAAAGAACACAAGATATAGGCGATCAGCCAAGGCCAAAACCCCTCCAAAGACTAAGAGGAAAACCTACATGAATTCTACTTCTTATAGAATCTTCAATTGAAGAATTCCAAGACCTAGACCCTTGACAATGAAATTCTCCAAGACCAAGTCAAACTTGTCTCAAGTCAAAGATAACCTCTTCTTGATTCAACTGCAATCTCTTTTTCAACTTTAATCTTTGACCCTGCAATATTTGTCTGAAATTCTCGACCTCCTTGACTACAACTCTCAGCCCCCTGTGATAGACTGTACTTTTCACACATGTGACAGATGAGGATGTTAGAGACCTCTTCCCTTTGATTGGGCAGACTTCCTTTCTTTGACTATTCGGTTTGCTATTTCAAACTTCTTTCACCTTTGATTCATCTATTTGGACTGACTGTAATTTTGTCTTTTTGTGGTTGAGAATGTGCCCTCGTTACAATCCACACGTGTGAGGAAATGAGCCCAAAACAGATCTTAAAGACAGCGATTTTATCCCTACTTTAATCCTCTTCTTCTTCGTTTAATGTGAGACCATTTCTTGCCTTGATGAATGAACTTCTGATATGTTCATTGATGATCCTAGAATGAGGTCGAGTCCTCCTATATATAGACTTCCTCATCCATGAATTTACGCTGACTTGAACCTGTCTTTAGGTTGACTTGATGTTTGAGAAGGTTGACTTGTATTTTGCATTTATGACTTGGTCTTGGAGAGTTCTTTGACCAGAATTTGACTCAAATAAATTCTTCTTACAATATGTAACATGCCCAAATGGGTCTTTTATACATGAGAATGACTCCCTAGACTTGTAGACTCAATGACATGCCCTAGAACCTCACAATGGGAGCTTATTCTATAAAAATAAATTCTCTTGAGAATGAAACCCATGCCTCAAGATCAATAATAATAATTTATTTTTTCTCATTACATCAAATATATGAAATCATGATTACATATGTCATTATGAAGACCAAACCTAGTTACATATTTCAACAGGTTTTTGAGTCAAAGAGTCAAAGTCCTATTTTGGACCTTTTGTAAAAGAAAAAGAAAAAGAAATTTTAAATGTAAAATTTTGAGACAAAAACCCCTCTAGATTCCAAGTCGTTCTACATGTCAAGTAGGCCTACATGTCAAGTTTTTGGCTTGGCATCTAGAGGAATTTATGTGGTTATAGGTCTTGGATTTCTCATTTGATTTGATTCTATAAGAAGATATTTTTTGGGTTTTCCCCTTAGAGGGGTTTTGCCCTGGCTTGGAGCCTATAAACATAATAATAAATTGTTAAACAATCTCACAAGTAATTATCATGTAATGGAAATCTGTTAATAAATAAAATCCTCTTGATTTCCAACATGGTATCAAAGCTAAGGCTTGAAGAAAGGAGAATGGAGATCGCCTTCTGTTGAAGAAAAATAGCAGTGACATGAATTTTGCGGCAACCCTAGCATTCTCTGTAAAAGGAGTGGCACCATCTCTAAAACATCACTCAACTCAAAGATCTATACTATTTTATAGCTCACATAATCTAGAAGCCACAGATCACATTCACATAATCGTTGTCGTATCTGTGGCCTAATTTGTGGATTCCACTCTAAAATATATTAGCATGGATTCGCAATAGTGGTTTGATTATTTATTTAAAAGATTCACTTCGTCAATGATTCGTTGTGATTATGTGGCATGTCTCGGATCGCACCCCTGTTTGACTCATAATTTTTTAGGCACAAATCTACAGTGTTTCGTATTTGTGCAAATAGCATTCTTTGAAAATGAATTGCAATGGCTTGGTCCTTTCAAGATTCGCAATCTCTGAGGCTCGCATCCTCTGTAGCACACATCTGTGGTGGCTTTATAATGCCAACAATGGCTCGTTGGCAGTATCTCATCACTATGGCGCGTGCTCATATAATTGTGATTCGTATGCTGTTATGAAGCTCGCAGAAATAAATTTGTGAGACACTATTGATTTGTTGTTAACACAGTGGTGATATTATGACTCTAATGACACGCAATCTCACAATGGCTTATAATCTGGCGACATTCGTGACTCGCTATAAACGAAATTCTATAATTCTTGATCTTAGTAAAGATACAAAGTAATGACTCATTTATGGTTCCAAAGGCTTAGATTATGTACAATTGCTCCATACGTTGTGGTGACTCGAGGTTTTTGTGTCACAGCGATCACATTATGTATCATTGTGGGGCCGACGAGACTGTATGACACATGGCTTGGAGTTACGTGACATAGTTTGGACCTCGTTGGTTTGACGATAAGATTTGGAATAAACATTAGATGATGTTGACAATGTGTTGACAACGTAAAGACAACCTGGAATTGGATAACAAGAGATAAGATATGATAATACAATGACTGGCACTTACGGTAACTTAAGTCAACTAGATCAAATGTGAAAGACAGCGATGTGATTTGATGACAAGTATGAAGCGTTATATAATAAAAGAAAACTTCATCATGGAAACAACCTAAGTTTGGAATGTCATCCAGGCATGGCTCGAGTTTGTGATAAAAACAATAACATAATGTTATCGAACACAGAAGGCTAAGTGGATTGGCTATTAGCTCAACAGATGAGGCATCTATGTTAATTTTAGGTATGTTCTATGCTAGAGAAATTTATTTCAATTTTCACAGTTAACTCAATATCTTTTCCAGATTAACAATCACATCAACATTAAAGTAAACTGCAGACAGAACCTAAATATAAATCGCAGAAGACAAGCCAAGACAAGAGGACACAAGATGTGGGTGCTAGCCAAGGACAAACCCCAATGTGGGGAAACCCTTGATCAATTCTTCTTATATGTTCTTCAATAGTTCAGCACAGAGAGAGAGATAGTACATATACATCAGAAGTCAACACTTTGACTTGACTAGATAAGAGCAGAGATCTTCACCATGAAGATGACACAATGCAGTTATAAACCTGACACCAAGGACTACAGCTCGGAAAGCAGCCTTCAATCTTCAACTGATTTGCAGCATAAGGTTCGTCAAGGTGAGACCCTTACATCATCATGCTATTCCTTGTCAGTTGAACCAACCCATGACACTAGCTCTGTCCATCTTATATTACAGCAGCATTAAACAGTCCTCTAATGTCTTCAGCAGCATGACAGCTCCATATATATTATGCTAATGATCTGAGCACTTAAATACTCATACGAAATATTGACTGTGGTGTTATGGCCTACAGCCTAACACATAGTCTTCCTCTGCTGCTCACTAGGAATTTTGTACCTTCATACGGTCAACTCTTCAATCTGCCTTCTATTAATGACGAAGTTCCACCAATGTCACTGAACATAGGCCTATATTAATCTGCCCTCTAACTGTCCCCTTTGCTGCTCGAAAGGTTTCCAACCAAGGTCTTCAACACAGTGATTTCTCTCATAGAATTTATTGTTCATAATCTTCATCAAGTTCACACCCCTTTCTCCATCCAAGTGACTGTACTATTATCAACACAGTTCTAACATATGGTGCCTTGCTGGACAGACTTCAACATATACCCTTCAGCACTCTTCTCCATGTCATACAAGCCACTTTCAGACCTTCCTCATCTGCCTGAAGCTTGATGTTGTTGCTGTCCAAATCTGAGGTAATATTAGGCATCTTTTAGCTGAGGAAAGACTCCTCCATGGCTGCAGCTGGGGCATGCTTGAATGGTCTTCTTTTTTACTGTGTTAAGGGCTCCCCTTTCCAGCGTATACTTGCTGCATAGAACTCTCATCGACTGCCTTTGAGGACTGCGGTTAGGGCAGCACAGAGGCCTCTTGAGATAGCGTATTAGAGGACTGTGTCTAGGGAGATAAGGCCTCCTATTTCCAGTGTATAAGAGTTCTTAAATTGCGAATGTAGGGCAACATCTTAGTGCAGAATAAGGCCAGCAGTTAGGGCATATATGGGCTGTGACTAGGGCACGAAGAGAACTGCGGCTAGGGCTCTTTTGATCAGCGTATAGGTCCCTCTCCTTAGGGCTACGTATAGGTGCCTTTTAGGACAACGGATAGGGTCTCTTCTAGAACAGCAATTAGATCTTTCCTTGCTGTGTTATGTAGGCTTCCTTCACCATTCTAGATCTCCCTTCCTTTCTGCGTCTAGGGCTTCTTCATTAGGGCAGCGTAGATCCTTTCTCTATCAGGGCAGCGTTATCCCTTAGGATCTCTCCTCCTACTAAAACCCAAAGACAAGTAGAGAGGAAGAGATCCCAAGTGAGTGTGTAGAAATGACTTGAAGGCCACCTCTATTTATACTAAAACGTTGAGCACAAGTGGGGTTTGTTTGGTTGCTGGCCGACCTGACGAATTGTCCCATAACACAAATAAATTCATATCTCCATGAATACTTATCGGAATCGGATGATCTTTAGATCAATCCTACACCTCTCGATGAGAGGGATCCAAGAAAAATATCAGCTGCCATTAATAAGATGACCGACATGGAGTTTGGCCCTAGTTGCCAATTTTAACAATCTAACAATCACTTGCTGAAGAAATGGTGACACGTGATGAAAGACTGAATCCTTGCAAATAAATGAAAGACAGAAGTGTGTGGTCTTTTCCTATGAGGTACGTATAATTATCATATGCATTTTATGTGTCTAGAATATGACAAAGGGTCTGAAAAAAAAATTAGGGTTTTGTAGTGTATTTTGAATAGAAGGAATCTAGGGTTAGTAAACCTTATCTTTAAGGTTGTAGGTATCTAGGGTTCATAAGCCCTAGGTGGAACTTGAAAACCCTAGGGACAAAAACCCTAACCTTATTTTGATGTTCCCTCAAGGAAACCCTAGCACTTTGGAAATAATATCTAAGGTTTACATGGAGAATCTAAGGTATATGGAAAACCCTAGCAAGGGTTGAATTAGGTAAAACCTAGGATTTGAAATCCTAAGGTTGATGTTTCCACTGAAAGTAAAAACCCTATCAAGGGTTAGATCAAGAATTTTTAGGGTTTCCATCTAAGAACCCTAGAAGTGCACCCTCTAAAAAACCATGGAAACCCTAGATTGACAGATTTGACATTATGTTCTTGTCTTTGTATATTTTGCTTGATTGTACTTGTCAATGAATATTGCAAGTACATAATAAAGGAAGCAAGAAAAAGGATGTCAATGCAAAGTAGTTCGTGTGCTTGACCTCTTGAAAGTGATAAACATGGTGGAAGGAGGGAACTATAAGAACCCTAAAGGAATTGATACAAACAAAGCAGTAAATATCCATCATTACGTTTTCTAGAAAAATCTTGATTTTTATGGCATCATAGATAGAAGCATTTGATAATAGAAAGATTGTAATCTACTTGGTTTGCTTTGGAAAGATCATTTAAGTAAACGAGTAGGTTTGCTTTGGAAATATCATTTAAGTAAACGAGTAGAACAGGACCTCATTGCATATTGTTATTCATCCTAGCATCTTCCAACATCATGTTGCAAGTAGTCATTCTGCAAAGAAGGATCATCAAGATACTATAAAGAATCATCATTCTGAAGATTCTTGAGTAGCATTATGACTGATATATATATATATATATATATATATATTCCATCTAGTTGGAAATAATGTATCTAAAGGATGAAGGAATGCTAATGGTCATGTTATATTAAAAGTTTTTATTTTCCTGGAAAAGGAAAATTATCTTCAACAAGTATAAGAAGTAATCTCTGGATGACTAGATGATGCATATTTGAAGAATATAACAATATTGATCAACATCAAGTATAGTCTCCGCAAGAAAAAGAAGGGAGTTAACTATGACAACTCCAAGGAAGATATTACAAGCTTGGTAGTCAAACTCAATCCTTGGGCACTCTGATGCATGAAGAAAGACTCGTGTAGAGATGGACCATAAGGATGTTGATGCTTTGATAAGAAGGTGATCATGATGAGGTAAGTCTAATATTTTTGTTATTGGTTGTTTGATTAACATATTGTTTTGCTACCTGGAAAGATATTGTAGGAATACATGGTGACAGTTGAAGCAAGTTCAACTATATGGATGGAATATAGGAAGAATGTTGAGGCAAGCTCAACATCTGATACCTAGCAATTATGAAGTCAAGATGCACTCATCTTGGGATTGAAAGGTAATCGTGCGAGAAGATAACCTGAAGGTCAAGTTCATACAACAACAAGAAAATCACCTGAACCCTGTCACAAGTGTTAAAGAATGGCTCCATGACATGATGACACAAAAGGAGGAGACTATGTTCTCCACTGGAAAAACAAAGTAGTTGATGTCGGACACATCTCTCTAGTTGAGAGGGAGCTTGGATATATTCCCTTTTGTGTATATCCTCCCTGGTTGAAAGAGAGTGATGATGGACATACGTTATGTGTCATGCACTAGGCCAGGACTAACAGTCGTACATCTAGTGAAGGCCATGAAGAGAGAATGAGATCTGAAAGATTGGGTAAGCATCTAAAAAAGTTTGACCTTGGTGATGACAAATATGTACTAGTTTGTATACCATGAGGTTGAAGCACCAACCAAATCATGGTGACGAGTTGTTGTACCTTATAGGTTGAATAGCCTGTATGATGGTACTGTTAGGGTTGATATCTTGTCAAGTAGCCTAGATGATACCTAGATCCCTAGTTGGGTTGGAACCTTGGCAGGTAGCCTATATGGTACTTAGAACCCTGTTGGTATATTGGCAGGTAGCCTAGATGATACCTAGAACCCTGTTAGGGTTGGTGTCTTGGTAGGTAGCCTAGATGACACTTGGATCCTTGTTGAGTTGGTACCTTGGCAGGTGGCCTAGATGATACCTAAAACCCTATTAGGGTTGGTGTCTTGGCAGGTAGCCTAGATAACCCCTGGTGTCTTGGCAAGTAGCATATATGACATCCAGATCCCTGTTGGGATGGTACCCTGGCAGGTAACCTAGATGGTTACCTAGATGGGTTGATATCTTGGCAGTTAGCCTAAATGGTATCTAGATCCCTAGCATTGTGCATGTTGTTTATGATACTCTTATGAAAACTCTTCAGAGAATCTTTGTACCGATTGTACAATTATGAATACCTCCCTAGTTAAGAGGGAGTGTTGGAGAATGTAATTAGTTTCGGTCTTCATAATTTCTACCATTATGTAAAAAGCAAAAAAAAAAAAATATTATTATTTCTTTCTAGATAAGCATGTTCTTCGTGCTTCTAGGTTTTTGAGTCAAAGAGTCAAAGTCCTATTTTGGACCTTTTGTAAAAGAAAAAGAAATTTTAAATGTAAAATTTTGGGACCACTAGATGTCAAGTCAGACTACATGTCAAGTAGGCCTTGCCCCAATGGACATGCCTATTCGCACCCCTTTGAATTCTATAAATAGAGGGTGGATGGAGTTCATTGGGACACACACACACACTTGGATGATTTTGGTCTGAAATATCATAGAGAAGATGGGGGAGATCAAGAAGGACGAAGTCTAGAAGAAGATCTGCCTTGGCACATCTCTTGTTGTTGGTTTCTTGCTAGTGAATCTGCTAGAAGGAAATTTTTGGCTTGGCATCTAGAGGAGGAATTTTTGTGGTTATGGATCTTGGATTTCTCATTTGATCTAATTCTATAAGGAGATTTTATGGGTTTTCCCTTTAGAGGGGTTTTGCCCTAGTTGGAGCCTATATCTTCTGTTCTATTGTCTTCTGTGATCTTCACTTTTATGGCAATTATTTGATAATGGAAAGAAAAACGTAATAATAAACTGCTAGAGAGTCTCACAAGCAATTATCATGTAACAGAAATCTGTTAATAAATAAAATCCTCCCAATTTCCAACATATTTGACTTGGAAAAGATGTCTACCTCATACTTCAAGAAGGGAGAGAAGTTGAATGACTCATCAAATTTTGTTGCTTGGAAAGTGAGGTAAGAAGTGGCCTTGGATGAGAATGATGTTTTGGAATATGTGGAAGGAAATGTGCCTGAGCCTCTGGAAAATGCTTCTGCTGCTATCAAGGCCAAGTACAAGATAGGTGAGATCAAAGCAAAGAAAATCATTATTGATTCTTTAAGAGATCATTTGCTTACTTATATTTGTAAGTTGAAGAAATCCAAGGAAATCTATGATAAGTTGGTTGGGATGTATGAGGTCAGCAATTTGAAACATATTCTCTCTTTGAAAAATCAACTTAAGGGCATCAAAATAAACAAAAGAGAGATTGTGCAATCATACTTCATGAGGATATCCCAACTCAAGGATCAACTTCTAATTGTCGGAGAACCTATGTCTGATAAAGAGTTGGTGCTCATTGCACTTGGAGGCCTTCCTCCAAATTGGGAGACATTTATTATTACTATAAACAACAATGACAAGTTACCGACATTTGATGAGCTCATTGGCAAGTGCACTCAAGAAGAAACCAGGATGATTTCTAGAGGGAGAATTCAAAAGCATGAAGGAGAACCCTTTGCATTTGTTGCTCGGGACAAGAAGAGAAAAGGAAGAGGAAGACCATTTAATTCAAGAAAGCCTTCTCCTGAATCCAAGGACTCTAATAGAAGATTGAGGAAAATTAAATGCTACAATTGTCAAAAGCATGGTCACTATGCCCGAGACTATCCGGAAAAGAGAAGAGCTCCAAGGTCCAACTATAATAATAATCAAGACTTCAACAACTACAAGTCAAATGTTAGAAGGAGAGATGCTCCTTATGATCGTGAAAAAGGCCACCATCCTCAAAAGAAATCAAGGAACTCAAGGTACGCAAATAATGCAATTGCCACTCAATCTGAATATTTTCTTATTTTTGCTCTTTCTAGTTCCTCTCATCTAGATTCGTTTGATGTTTGGTTGATAGTGGGGCCTCTAGACACTTCACTGGGTATCGTGAAGTCCTCTCAAACCTGATTGAGAGGGAGACTAATTTGAAGATCATTCTCGGGGACAATTCTACTTATCTTGTGAAGGGCTTTGGTTATGTTTCTTTTCATTTGGATTATGGTGAAATCATACATCTATATGATGTTATGTACGTACCGAGATTGAAGAAGAAACGTGTATCCATATCTGCCTTGGAAGACAAAGGGATGAGAGTTTCCTTCATAAGAGGAAAGGTTCTCATTTAGCCTATGGAATCTCGCATGAGGGATGCATTCACTATGGGATCAAGAATTGAAGGACTCTATAGATATAATCGAAGACCAATATGAGCATTAGTATATGATAGCAATCATCAAAGTGAGTTATGGCACCAAAGGTTTGCTCATCTCCACTATGAAGCCCCACTTAAAGTAAGGAGGATGGTTTCTAGAATGCCTGAGGTTCAAGCTAATCATAGAGTATGTTCGGAATGTGCAGGTGGAAAGAAGTCGAAGGGACCCTTCCCTTCTAGCAAGAACAAGACCAACAATATCCTCCAACAAATACATTTTGATCTATGTGGACCCATGCCGATGAGATCTCTTGGTGTAAAAAATCCACAAAAATCTGCAACTGCTTATATGAACAATCTGAAATCCAATTTCTTTTCATAAAGACACAGAATTTCCCTACTAATTTTGCAGCGGAATAGGAATAGAAATAACACAGTCACACATTATAAAAAAACACAGTTTTTCTAGGGAACCCAACTTGGAAAACCCTCTACTTGATAGAGAATTTTATTGATAGACGAATAAGCAATAGATCTCTTACTAATACAACTTGTTTCAATCTGAAAACAACCTTGTTTTCACGCGTTGAAACAGGCTTGAAACCCTTGCAAGATTGTTGATCCTTGCCTCCTAAATTTATGCGCACAAGCTTTTCTCGTAGCACATCTTTCTCTCACAAGCCTAAGCACCAACCTGTGCTCTCTATTGCCTTGTCTTACCAACTCATGCTCACAAGACAATGATCAAATTGTGCTCACAAGACTCCCTCTAAGACAATTCAACCTACAAGAGGAGTCAAGTCAGCCTAATAAGGGCAGTTCGAGCCTCATAGTAGCCTATATATAAGAATGCCATTGACCTCATTTGGGAGTGAGAAACACTCAAGTTCTATCACAAAAAAAAAACAAGAAAAAGAAGCCTAATACCTAACGAAGAGAAGGAGAATTAAAAGGAGAAGGAAGCGAAGACTTTGAAGGACTGTTTTTGGGTTGCCATCCTCCACACATGTGAAGATTAGGGCATCCTCTCTGTTGTAGGAAGAACTATTACAATCTTCATAAAGTAGCCAAATTATAGTCCCAAGAAGATCTACTTTGGAAGTTGAGTATCCAAGAAGGAAGGTTTAACGAAGCAAAGGAGAAAAAGGCTTATCATTAAAGGAAATTTTATCCTAAAAGTGCCCATGAAATTTTCACGTAATTTCCATGTCATAATATGTAAACCAATCAAAATCCTTTAAATTTAAAAACAGCTACATGTAAATATTTTGGAGGGAAAAGAATAAAAACTATTTTTTTAATTGTATTTTTGGCTTATCTCCTTATAGATTTACTCAAATTCCAACTGTAGACATTCATTGGATGCAGAATTAAATTCCGCATCCAACGAGTACCCATCATGCATACTTTTGAGAAGACCCACGTTGATAAAAATTGAAGATACTTAAAAAAAACGTGTATAAGGAGATAAGCCAAAAATACAATTAAAAAAATTAGTTTTCTTCTTTTCCCTCCAAATTTCATAACTCTAATTTTATTATTTTTGCTTAGGAAGCCACTTTTAGGTTGAAATTTCCTCTAATTATTCTGCCCTATATAGTTCACACGTGTGAAGATTTCAGAGATTGCAGGAGGCCGAAAAGTTGCAAAACTAAAGTCGCCGAAATTTGTTGCAGGGATCAAAGTTGAGCAAAAGAAGGAATGTTTGACTTGGGTTGAATTTGTGAAAGGCTAGCTCATTAAAAGAGAAGTTGACTTGGTCTTAGAGAGGTCTTTGTCAAGGGTCTTAGGTCTTGGAATTTATCATTTGAAGATTCTATAAGAAGAGAAGAATTATTGTGGGTTTTCCTCTCAAGACGAGAGGTTTTTGCCCTGGCTAACAGCCTATATTTTGTGTCCTCTTGTCTCATTGATCTTCATAGTTTGGTACTTGTTTGATGATAAGAACACTATAATAATCAAGTAAAAAAGAAGCTAACTTCAAAGTACATCAAGTTAAGTAAAATAACATCACAAGCAATGATCAAAGTACGAGAAAACGCCCTAATCTAGTTGTCCTTGATTTATCAACATGGTATCAAAGCTAAGGTGACAACAACAAGGAAAGGTTGAGTGAAGATCATCCAATTGAAGAAGAATACATAATGGTCGAGCACAAGGAGAAATAAGAAGCATCAAGCAAGACTATCCATCTCATCACAAAGATCATATCATCTAGAAGGAACAACACTTGGCAGAAGAAGACCTCAAGACCCTACCTCCACTCAAGGAGAAAAGGGCTCTACACTCTTGAAGCATCCTTGGGAAGCTTACACATTCTACAATCATCAACCAAAGAAAGCAAAAAGAATACTCCATCATTAAAGGAAGTAGCTCATGAAATCATTATAGAAGCATGAAAGGAAAGCCGAAGTAGAAGTTGATATGGTTGAAGCTTTCTCCATGGCACATGGCATCTCCATTAGAAGCATAGAAGAATAAACTAAGTAGCAGTTTGTATGGTTGAAGAAAGTCATCTAGCAAAATGAGAAAAAGAGCTTGTCACATCTCATCATTAAGAAACATTTGCAGAATGAGGATCATTAAGATCCTCCATTGGAATCTTTGTTGAAAAGTTTCACCTCTACATAGAAGAAGCATCACACAGATGGTCTACATTCCACATAGTGTGGGATCCACATTTTAGAAGGATGATGGTACGATGACAAAGATGTGCAGCATGACAAGTTGGTTGAAGAATCTTCATCTTCATGCAAGGAAAGAAAGTTGCCAAAAAAAATATAGATGACCACATAAAGGAAGAGATGTGCATGTATTTGTTAACTTTGATATATAGATAGATGAAGTCATATCATCTCTTGGTTGCAGATGGGATGGTTAGAAGGAGTTGTCTCATGAGAAAGCACATGGCATCTCCATTAGAAGCATAGAAGAATAAACTAAGTAGCAGTTTGTATGGTTGAAGAAAGTCATCTAGAGAAATGAGAAGTTGGTTGAAGAATCTTCATCTTCATGCAAGGAAAGAAAGTTGCCAAAAAAAATATAGATGACCACATAAAGGAAGAGATGTGCATGTATTTGTTAACTTTGATATATAGATAGATGAAGTCATATCATCTCTTGGTTGCAGATGGGATGGTTAGAAGGAGTTGTCTCATGAGCATGATTGAAAGAGAGAGAACTCTTCCTCTAAATGATACATGAAGGATACAATATACCTTGAACTCTTCTATATGATGACATGATGGGATCAACATTGTATGACCTCATGCAGAATATGAGGTGGATGGAAACTATGGTTCCTATGAGGTGGATGGAAACTATGGTTCCTATGATGAAGAAACTATGTATAGACGATCCTGAGGAAGCAATATGTGAAGAAGGTGAAAGAAGAGTTCGTGAATGATGTATCTATAGTCACAAATAAACATCTGATAACTAGAAGGATTAGCTATGACATATCCATGAAGAAGCTATGAAGACCCTGATAAGTATGAAGGAAGAAGAAAAACCTTGGTAATGAATGTCTTGGAGATGGATTCACGCATGTGCAGGATGTTGATGTTGCAAGAAGCTAATGTCATGATGAAAAGCCATCAGAAAGAGGTAACTTTGATTTAATGTTCATTTTAATTTTTGAGAAAGCATCCGGTTGGGTTGAAACAGGGCTACCGAAAGAGGGTTGTAGAAAATCACCTACAACTAGTACTCATGAGATTGGATGGAAGATCTTGAAAGAAACATGACTTAAAAGAGATAGTTGTATGAAGAATAGTCAGATGTGGTCTAGAAGATCACTTTCTAATGAAGAGAAAAATGACATGACTATAGTTTCAACACTATGTTCCATTGGTCACACACCGAATCAGAAGTGGGAACTCGCGCAGCACCCTTCAACAGCACTCGGCTCTCTAAAACCCTAAGCCCGCCTCTCGGCGCTCTCTCTATGGTTGCCCTCGGAAAGTTGGGGTGGTAGGAAATGCCATGAGCATGGACACCTCTTTAGGGATTGTCCGCAAAACAAAATGCCTCAAAACACGGAGCAGGCCAACAAGAAAAAGGATGAACAGGGCTTCACCAGAGTGAACACAAGGAATAAAAGCAGTAGGAAAACTAACACAAAGAAAGAACAGCACCAGGTAGCTAGCATAAACCAATTGGAAGCTCTGAATAATTTACAAGGATAGCCACTATTGAGTAACTCAATTGATGAGGACGCCAAAGAGGACAAGCAGAGCACAGCAAACCAGAGGCAGGAGGATCACCATTTGGACCACAAAACAAGGAAGACAAGAACTCACAGGAAGACATAGAAATGGAACAAGTATTGGTGGATGCAACCCCGGAGGAAAGTGCAATAGAAGAAGCACTGGAAGGAGTCGACCTCTTATCAATAGCAGAGGAATGGAATAAAAATGGAATGGCGGCAATCCCAGGAGACCAAATTCAAAAAATAGAAGGAGCCTACCTCCTTCAAGAGGAACTAAAGCAAAGCTCAGATCAATCACCATTTCAAATCAACGCAGCTAAAGGCATTATGGCAAACATAACAGCTGGAAAATACAGCCCAAAAGGCCCAAGTCGAAAAAGAGGAAGGAAAACCACCAGCCAGCTTCTACAGGAACTTGGCGCCAGACTCATCAACGAAGGAAAGGTAAAGGCCTAGCCCTAACTCCTACTCTTTACCAATGAATTGCATTTCTTGGAATCTTTGAGGACTTAATGGTCCAGGAAAGAAAAGAATCCTGAAAAACAGACTCCTAGTTGATAAATTGGACATCCTTCTTATTCAAGAAACGAAACTTGATATAACTCATCTCACTCTCCTGGAAAAAAATTGTTTCAAGCAATATAGTTATATAGCAAATTCAACCATAGGATCTGCAGCGGGAATAATGACCATGCGGAAAATCTCTCTGCATGATCTCACCTCCTCCGTTGCCACGAAACAATCCATAACCACTGTCTTGAAAATCATTGGTACCAACGATAGCATCTGTATTACCAACATTTATGCTCCCCACAGAGCGGTGGAACGAATCAAGATGCTGCAAAGCATATCTAAACTAATGGAATCCATCCCCACTTGCCTTTCAAAATCGTCGCAAGGGGCTTCAATATGGTAATTAATCTCAGGGAAAAGAAAGGAGGCATAAGAAAACTTGATAAGGACTCTGAAGCTTTTCAATCTACCATAGAAGGCCTCAGTCTAATCGATATCCCAACGAATAATGGCACTTTCACATGGAATAACAGGCGAGGGGGAGAAAGACAAATACCTTCTAGGCTTGATCGATTCCTCCTCTCAGAAGAGATCTATCTCACCTCCTGGGAAACGGAAGCAAGAATTCTCCCACAATCAGGATCCGACCATTGGCCGATATCCCTTAAGATACACATCTCCCCAAGCCTGAAAAATAGGCCATTTAGATTCGAATCCTTTTGGCTAGAGCACCCATATTTCATGGAAAAAATGAAAGAATGGTGGAGCAAAGCGATGCCAATAACCAGAAATAAAATGTATAAATTTCAGCAGAAATTGAAATACATCAAAGATGAGATCAAACAATGGAACAAGGAACCTTACAGCAACATCTTCACTGACAAAAGGAACCTGGAACTTAAAATGGAAATCCTCCAGCAACAAATCATCAATGAGGGCATCACAGAACAAACGAAACAGGAAGAGCTCAATCTTCAAAAAAGTTGGGAGGAAAGGGTCTCTAAAGAAGAGAAACTCTAGCATCAAAAATTTTGCATCAACTGGCTAAAGTGTGGGGAAAGGAACTCTGCTTTCTTCCATCGATCGATGACACATCACAGAAGACATAATAGAGTATTGGCCCTAAAGAACAGAGAAGGAAACCTTATCCAATCTCATGAGGACATGGCAGAGGAACTAAATCAGTACTTCAACACTCTCCTCTCAGAGCCAAGGATTGATCGAGCAAGGGACATTCAAAATATAACTAACATCCCTGACATCCTCACTGAGGAACACAATAAAGTGCTTCTAAGGAAAGTCTCACTGCAAGAGGTGGAGGAAGTTGTCATGACTGTGCCCACTAGTAAAGCGCTTGGTCTGGATGGGTTCACCACAGACTTCTACAAAGCATGCTGGTCCATGTTAAAAAATGAGATCCAGAATCCAAAAATATGTACTAAAAGCTCTCAATGCCACCGTTCTCACTCTCATCCCCAAGGGTGACTGTGCGGACTCCCCGGACAAATTTCATCCAGTAGCTCTCTGCAATGTCATTTACAAGATCATCTTAAAAGTATTGGCTAACAGAGTAAAAACCATCTTGCCTCTCTTGATCTCCCAACACCAAACTGGCTATGTGGAAGGGAGGCAAATCATGGATAGCATCATCCTTTCCCACGAACTAATCCACTCTCTCAAAGTTCAAAGGAAGCCTGGAATGATGATGCAATTGGACATGTCCAAAGCTTTCGATAAAATCAACTGGATTTACATGAAAGAGGTCTTGGCAGCTTTTGGGTTTCACAAAGATTGCATAAAATGGATTATGGCAATAGTCTCAGGGGCTTTTTTCTCGATTCTCCTTAACGGATCCCCATCTCAGCCCTTCAACCCATCTAGAGGCATCCGTCAGGAGGATCCTATCTCCCCCTTTCTTTTTGTCATAATGGTAGAGGGTCTCAGCAGATCCATCATCGCGGACTCTTCTTCCAATGCCCTTTCTAGCCTCAAAATTTATACCTCTACTCCTCCCTCCACTCATCAGCAATTTGTGAATGACACCTTGCTAATGGGCCTCCCCACAATTACAGAAGCCTTATCCTTCAAAGCCATTATCTCTCGTTTCTCTATTGCCTTTGTGTTATGAACTTAAATTCATAAAAATTAATTAAAATATTAAAATATTATTTAAATAAGTAAATTATTAATTACAATCAATTAATTAACAAGTAATTAGTTAAAGGGCTAAGTGCACAAGTAATGAATATCTTATGAAGTGTTAGATCAAAAGCAAATATGCATGTTATGGGTTTCTGATGCTTTGCTTGATCTAGACTAAGTATGCACCTGAGTGTTTGACGATGGATGAGATCTAATAATGGATCAGGGTCATAATGACTTATCATTATGTGATCTGATAATGGATAGGCTAGATCTAAATGCTAACGAATGTTTTATCGTTTATATGTCATGATCTGGGTATGTCTAAAGTCTAGAATGGCTGCGAAGTTATAAGTAAGTAATTGCAGATATATACGCTGGTTCGCCTTGGTGAAGGCGCGTATACACATGGGTTTGGCATTTCCAAATAGCGTATGGAAAAGAAAAGTCTGTTGTTCAGAGATGACTGATCTATCTTATCAGTGTTGTTGTTTTACTGTTGTTTGTCAATGATGTCTTCATTAGATCTAAAAGTAAAATTGATTGTATAAGGAGATTGAATCTGGTTGACTGATTGATTGAGTAAGAAAGGTGTCATTGCTGCTATCTGTTTAGAACTCTGTAAATTGACAGTAGATCTTCAGAATGTCACTGATTGGTATAGTTTGTGGTTCAGAGGTTTTATGATTCAATATCTTTAGAGGTATACACAGGTTGGGCTAAAGGAAGTAGTGTATACACGCAGGTTGGCTTCATTGAAGGAGCGTATACATTCTGATTCTAACACGTGACTTTTGAGGTTACAGTTGGTTGTGGTTGTTGATGCAATGTTCTGGGTTCATATCTGTGTACTGGTTACAGTGATCTTGACTAAGTTTGAATGAATGATTGATTCAGTTGTGTCAGAGGTTCAGTGATTGTTTGATTCAGTATGTCAGAGGATTCAGTGATTGATTTAGTTATGGTTGATTCAAAGATTGATGATTGGGTTTCAATTATGTCAGAGATTGATGATTGAGTTTCAGTGATTGGTAGATACAAAAGTATTTGATGGATATATTGTAGTGGTGATTGGTTTTGAGCTTCAATGTTACTGATGGATACAATCTGAAAATTTGATGAAACGTGGCCTTCATATAGTAGTGTTGTGTACCAAGAGTACCCAATCTGAAAATTTATGAAACGTGGTCTCTGGAGGATGTTGTGGGTTGAAGGCTTCAATGAGGAAGCCGAAGCTTCCTGCCAATAGTGGCTAGTGATTTGATCAAGGGGTTGTAGCTCCCTTCCAGTAGCAGCTGGAGAACAAGTGAAGGTTGTAGCCTTTGTTGAAGTTTCTAAATCTAACAGTTAGAAACCCTCCATGTACTTTACTTATTTATTCCTACCTACTTGTTATGTTAATTAACAAGTTATTTACCATGTAAATACTGGAAATAAATACAAGTACATGCTCAACACCTTACATATCATCAACTGAAGGAAATAGAAACAAGCACACAAGTGACACTGTTGTTTTTGGACTAATGTCCCCAGAAAAACCCAATGCGGGAAAACCGGTGCAGCTATCTGAGGGTTTGATTTATTAAGTAGTTTCATAATACAATCTAGGTGCCAAATCCGGCTCACCCAACAGAGAAAAATCTCGGCAATAGTAGCTCTCTACTCGGAAGCAGATATTCCGGCTAAAACCCCGGATAAACACTTTGGTGGCTCCTCAGCTCCAATCTGCCCCACGAAACCCCAACGTCAGCCTCTCTCTGGCCCAGCGTTAGCCCAGCGTCACTCTGGCTTGGCCGACGTCAGCTTCTGGAGGCACTACATCAGTCCTCTGGCCCTCTGTGTCACCCACGCTGGCCCTCTGAGGCACTACGCAGCTCCTGGCTGCCTCTGCGTGAGCCCCGGCTGGCTCTGGGTGAACCCTTAGCTACTTCTACATCCCTCTCTCCGGCTACTGCGTTGATCCTCCCGGTGCTATCTCTACCTCCCAACTTTCTCGACAAACCCAACCCCAAAAAGTCAAAATCTTGATCAACTCGGTGTGTTTTCCAAGTGACCCTCAAGCCTCCTCTTATACTTTTCTCATTGACAAATTAACGATTGAGATTAAGTCCCTAACCAACGGTGAAGATTAGATCTGGCTTGATCCATGACTTTTGGACCATTCTAACACAGTTTTATATTAATTCACATTAATATTTTAATTTCCCTAAGTTTAGACATAGGGACTCCATTAAAATATTAATTATTTTAATATATCTCCCAAACTGTTTAGAATCTGCCCAAACCCTTTCTGGGTATTGGAGATCTCATGTGCCTTAGCCTCTCCACCAATTTTCGTGGCTAGAGCACATCCAATGCTACCCCAAATCAACAGCCTTGTGTAGATCGGCGCCTACGTACTGGTAAACATATCGGCTAGTACAAGAGCTAGGGGGTTGTAGCTCCCTTCCAGTAGAAGCTAGAGAACGAGAGAAGGTTGTAGCCTTCTGCAGGTGGGTGTCTGCGTACTGGTATGAGTCTGCACCAGTACAAGATTGTAAACAAATTATTCTTTATATTAAAAAGGAGACAGAGACAACAGCAACAAGTGGTTTTTCTTCCGCATTGGGTTTCCACCTCAAATCTTAGTGTTTATGTGTGTTGCCTATGTGTGATGGTTTATTCTGTTATTACTGCTCATGGTTACTGTATAATGTTTAATAAAGTATTGATGCACTGATTAAAGATCAACATATGATGAATTAACTGAATCATAGTTTCTCTGGATATACGTTGGTTGCCTTAAGAACAGTGGCATGCACATGCGAGTTCCCTTCACTGAAGCAGCGTATATGAATCTGATTATGGAAATGAAAAAGTTATAGATTTGTAAACACTAATTCACCCCCCCCCTCTCAGTGTTATTCCCAACAACAATGATAGAATTTACCTAACACTTGCATCCAAATTTAGGGTGAAAATACTAAAAGAGTCTCACAATTCGCCAGCAATCGGACATGTCGGATTCTACAAGACTTACTACAACATTCGACAGTCATTCTATTGGAAGGGTATGAGCAAGGAAATTCAGAAATATGTTGCAAAACGTGATATTTGTCAAAGGAACAAGAGCGAAAATGTTCCAACGCCAGGATTGGTAAATCCACTACACATTTCAAATCAGAACTGGGAGGAGATTTTGATGGACTTTATTGAAGGACTATCTGCATCTGACGGAAAGGATAAAATATTTGTAGTAGTCCACAGGCTCACTAAATATGCCCACTTTATGGCTATTAAAAAGACTGACACAACTAAACAAATCGCTGATGTGTTTTGTAAAAATATTTACAAACTACATGGATTTCCTAAGGTCATCGCCAGCAATAGAGATGTAAGGTTTAAAGGAAAATTTTGGAAGGAATTCTGCCACCAAGCAGGAATATCCCTCAACATGAGTTCGGCCTATCACCCCCAAACAGATGGGAAAACCGAAATCGTTAATAAATGCTTGGAAACATATCTTCATTGTTTCGTTACAAATATACAGAATAGATGGACCCAGTGGCTACACCTGGCAGAATGGTGGTATAATACCATGTACCACACGTCAGCTAAGATGATACCCTTCCAAGCCTTATATGGTTACGAGCCACCCAGGTGGAAAGACTTTGCACTCCATGATTCTAGGGTACGCAGTTAAAGACCACCTAGGAGAAAGTCAAAGGATCATCAACTTACTAAAATAAATCTAACCATGGCTCGTAATAGAATGAAACAAGAAGTCAAACCAACACCACTCTAAAAGAGAGTTCGAGGAGGGAGATTGGGTCTTTGTTAGACTCCAACCTTATAAGCAACTATCACTAAAATATCAAGGGAAGAATAAATTGTCACCTAAATATTATGGACCGTATCAGATAATCAAAAAGATAAGTAGTGTAGCTTATGGGTTAAAGTTACCGGACAACTGTCGAATCCATAATACCTTTCACGTATCAAGTCTCAAAAGAGTATTAGGGCAAAACCAAATAGCACAAACAAAAATACCAGAGACCGATGAAGAAGGAAGAATAGTCCTTGAACCTGAAGGTATACTCGCTACCCGAGAAAAGGTTTTACAATCCAAGACAATAAGGGAATACCTCATCAAATGGAAGAGGTTCCCAAAGGAAGATTCGTCTTGGGAATCAAAAAGTTTCTTGCATCAACACCCAGGCCTACCTATGCTTTGAGGACAAAGCATCTTAAGGGGAAGGCAATGTTATGAACTTAAATTCATAAAATTAATTAAAATATAAAAATATATTTAAATAAGAAATATTAATACAACAATTAAATTAACAAGTAATAGTTAAATGAAAGAGACATAGTCCCAAACCAACATCTCCTCTGTTAGCATGGCCACTCAACTCTATTAAGGAGCATCGCCTCACTTTAAATCATCATCGATAATTTATCAAATAATATATATATATATATATGTTACATTCAGATCTCATTTAATGTATTTTTACAGTTAAATAGCAATTTAGAAATTTAAATTTCTAACATTTTGGCACCACGATAAATCAAGAAAAGTCCAAATTGTTCTTCTTTAAAAGCCCTCCAGCTATCCAAAGAAATATAGCCAGAATCTTGGAATTTCAAAGAAGCAACCTCCCCTCCAGATATCTTGGTGTCCCTCTCACTTACAAGCCCCTGGCTCGCTCTACATGGGAAGCTCTTATCATCAAAATGGAAAAAAGGCTTGCTAACTGGACATTCAGATTTCTAAATTTGGTTGGTCGCTTGGTTTTAGTAAAATCTGTGTTACAGGCAATTCCACATTTTTTGTACTTGGCCTTGGCAGCGCCCAAATCTATCTCCAATACTATCAGAAATCTCCAGAGGAATTTCCTGTGGAGAGGCTTGGAAAAAAAGCAGAAGTGGGCGTTGGTGGCATGGGAAAAAGTGTGTAAACCCAAAAAAGTAGGCTGTCTCGACCTTAGGGACCCTGAGCTCTTAGGAAAATCCCTGGGAGCCAAAACGTTGTGGCGTTGGATGGTAAACCCAAACTCCCCCTAGGGAATCCTCTGGAAAGCAAAATACGTTCCTACCCACTCACAGGAACATCTCATCAGGTTCAATGGGACCATAAAGGGCTCATTCATATGGAACCAGGCTTGGGACAACAGAGCAATCATCGAAAATCACAGTTTCTGGGAGGTGGGAAATGGGGACAAAGCCCTCTTTTGGAAAGATGCCTAGTAGCAAAGGCCAAACCTTGCAAAGGATCAATTCAAACATATTAGGATTGGCATGCAAAACAAGGGCAAAATCAGGGTCAATCAATACTAGAAACCTAGCAATGGCAGTGATAAGTGGAGAGAATGGTTAGATGAAAAATATTGGGAAACCCCAAATAACCCTCTGGTGTGGCAGGTGCTCTCGAGTGAACTCCAAAAAGGACAAATTCAATTCGAAACCTCTGAGGACAAGCTCCAATGGGGGAAGAACCCGGCCAAGAACTTTAATGTAAAGGAAGCTTACAGCTATACCGCGCTCCATGAACAACATCAATCGAAGCAAAAATGGAAATCTCTGTGGGAAACGAAACACTGGCCAAAAATCACCCTTTTTTATGGCTCATTATGCATAAAAAAATTCTTACCTGGGACAATCTAAGGAAAAAAGGATTCATTAGCCCCTTCAAATGCAATCTATGTGAGCTAAAGGAAGAAACAGCAAATCACGTGATGAACGAATGCCCCTATGCGAACAAGCCATGGAATTGGGTGTTTCTGGTTTTTAAGGCTTCAGATTGGGACTCCTCCTTAATTCTCAATACCATTAACAATTGGAGGTTCTCCCTTCCCCCCAATCCTCTGGTCAACAAGGCTTGGAACCTTATACTAGGCATCATCTACTAGGCATTGTGGAAGGAAAGGAATGCTAGAATTTTGAGAGGAAAATACCAACAGGAAGAATTTGTTCTTTCCATCGTCAAACAAACAATCCGGGAAACAATGGCTTCCTCCACTCTCCATTGCCCCAACGACCCTCCAAACAGTTCGGATATGAGCATTCTCACCCTCCTAGATCTTCATCTCACCCACATCTCCAATGCCTCAACCATTTCGAGAAATCAGGGAATTGTTGTCCATTGGTCTCCCCAAGAAACAGGCACTATCAAACTCAACTATGACGGGGCAGTGAAAGGCAACCCGAGCAAAGCTGACTTCGGGGGTGTCTTCAGGAGCTCACAGGGGGAAATCGTTTGGATCTATGATGGCAACCTGGGCACCTCCACCAACAACGTTGCCGAACTACATGCTCTGGAACGTGGGCTGGCTATTGCTAAACTCCTCAATTTGGGACTCAAGCAAGCCGAAAACTTCAGCAGGCCCTGGATCCTGCCAAGGTGTCGAAGAACTGGGGATTAAACAAAATCCTACAAAGAATAAAAAATAATATCAAGAGTATGAATGGGCTTCACTTCCAAGTTGTCAGACGCGACGGGAATGGTCTAGCGGACAAGTCGGCAAACGAAGGCACGGCGGGAAACTACTGTCTGCATTCGAGGAACTGGGATGACCCGGAGCACTGCAACGTATGTAAGCAGTGTGAAACCATAAATGCAAAGGACAACAGGAATAACGGGCATGAACAGTTTGAAGATCTCTAGTCTCATCAATGATGAAATATGTCGTTCGGACAGTTACAGTACTAAGGGAAACCTGCCTCGTGCTGCTTTCCCTATGACAGTCATGCCAAAGGAGCCTTCCGCTACTCTGTACTCCCTCGGGGTCGCCGTCCTTCATTCCCTTCAACCTCGCTCAGTACCATCCCCCTTACCCACCTCTGGTACCTCACACGATCCGCCTTCATTCCCCATCCCTGACCACCCCGCCCCTTGAGGCTCTCCTGACCCTATGAATACCCCATTTCACCTGCTCCTCCCCGTCACCTTGCTTGCTCTTGCACCCTTTTTTTCCTGTTTCCCTTCCGCTGTAAGCCTGCTGACCTTCCTCCCCCCTCTCATGGCGCCCAAGCGCTGTTCAAGTCCAGCTCTCAGTTGGGGTCGCGGTTGCGGTCATGACTCCTCCCGTTGGAATAACTTAGGCTCTCTGCCCATCACAAGAGCTGAGTCCTCTGCTAGGAGAGCTGCTTTGAGCCACTCCATAGTTGTGAGCCCCGAGACGTAGGAGAGAATTGCGAAGCTGGAAGCACAAGCAAGAGCGCTCAGACGAGGTGTGTCCTCGAAAGAAGTAGCAGAGGAATTCGTGTGGATCCTTGACCCTTCTCTCTCCAAGGCCAGGGAAAACCTATACACATGAGCTATTGACCTCTCATGGCAGATGAAAACACTCCTTGTCCTGGCAATGCAAGAGCAGACTAAACTTTCAAAGGCGATGGAGGATAAAATTGACAAACTCTCAGACAAATCCGTTGTGTGCGTGGAGTCGATCCACCATTGCCACTTCGTCACCAGAGATTCTCCACATTATACTGTGTTGAAGAAACAGGCTACCACAAGGATTCGCTCATCGGCCGATGGCTCCCCAAGCGTCAAAAAGGAAGTTATTGGTGCATCCTCCAGTCGTCCAATGGCCATCGCTCCACAAGAAGGCAGCAACCAAGAGCTGCCTATTAGCTTGGATGATGACCTCGAAGATGTTAATCCTTAATGTTCGCAGCAGACTCCTTTTCTGAAACTTCACTCTCTCAGGCTCGCAGTGGTCGCAGAGCTCGTAGTGGCAAGCACGGCACAGGAAATAAAGGTTTTTGGAACAAAAGTGTTATGAAACCAGCTCACAAAAAGATAGAAAAGAGAGATCCACGCCTTAGAATTCAGCCTCTTCGAGGGGGCAACCTCCTTTACATTACATAAATGAACAATTCT
>APFE031373308.1:179443-196320 GCA_000404065.3 Pinus taeda
GAATGCCTTCTCTAATGAATCAGGTTCCCAAAGGCGAACATCATGTTGGATATTATGCTTTAAAGACCCTATGAACACATCAATCCTATGCTCCTCTGGAATATCTTTTACCCTTATGTTCAATTTTTGGAACCCTCAATGTGCTCCATTATTGAACCCTTTTGTTTGAGACTTATCAATTGGCTAAAAAAAGTGTTGCTTTTTGTATCCTCATAATGTGCCATCAATTCTTTCGTAAAAATTGCCCAAGTGATAAATTGTTTACGAGAGCAAAGACATTGATACCATACAAACTGATTTGGTTCCAAATATAAAGTTGCCATACGTACCTTTTGTGTTTTGCACATTATTGAGATCGAAAAATTGCTCCATCTGTAATATCCATGTTGCGGGATCCTTGCCATCAAACTTCCTCATATTGATTTTTGGAATATGGTGGGTCTTTGATCCAACATTAGAGTCTATGGAATCATGATTTAAATTTCTTTTGTTCTCATCATGAGTTTCCTTTAGTACCCTTTCACCATTAGTGACCATTTCTTGTAGCAACTTATTCATATTTATCTTCAATTCTTCCATCTTATCATCCATGCCATCAATTTTAGCGTCCATGCCATTCATCTTAACTTCCATGACGTCCATCTTAGCTTCTACGCCTTTCTTTAAACAATCCATCTTAGCTTCTACACCTTTCTTTAAACCATCCATCTTAGCTTCTACATCTTTCCTTAAACCATCCATCTTAGATTCTGTTGCCTTTTGTGCAAGTGACACTTGTTGCACCTGTTCTTGTAATTTTGATATATCATATAACATTTCTTCCTCGTCTTCTTGATTCATGCTAGATCTTTCAGGTTCCTTACTAGGTTTTTGCATTTTCTTTCCTCGGGCCATCAGTTACCGATAATAATGCTCTACTAGTCCTTTGAATTCCTTCAAAATAATTTTCAAACCAATCTTAAGAAAAAATTTAAAAGAATCTATACACCTTTTTTTTCACTTTGTAGGAGCTCAATATTGCCTCTAATGTATCTCTGTACTTTCAGATCATCTAGTTATGAAATTTCACCCTGTGGTAGCCCTCTGTGTCCTCTTTCCAATGCCACTAGTCTGATCCAAATTGGATTCTCCAAGGAACAGTTATGTGAAATCTCCCAGAGTGACTTGACTATAGACTAGTTCAGTAGAGCGAACTTGTACGACGTGCCACAAGTCACTGTTTCAACCTTTGGCTCTGAAAATTATTTACAAGAAACTACAGTCCATCCTCTTTCTACACCTTCTTACGAAATTTCAATCCAATGCTCAGAGAAAAAGTTATGATGATTTTCCCCAGGTCACCTGTTTGGAATGTAATTCAGGAGTCTGCAAAAAGACCAACTTCCTCAGATCATATATCCGGAAATATAGCACAAAAAGCTCTGAAATTCGGACCCAAGATTCTGCGTGATGGCTTCTCAAATGGGTTATTTTTTAGCTTCTGAAATGTTGCAGAAAAAAAGATAGCGAAAATGCCACGATGACCTGTTTGGAGCAGCGAAACCCTAGAATCCAAAGCTCTGATACCAAATGTTATGAAACCGAGTCAAGAAAAGATAGAAAAGATAGATCAACGCCTTAGAATTCAGCCTCTTCGAGGGGGCAACCTCCTTTACATTACATAAATGAACAATTCTTGGATGATACAAATGACAAAACCTCCTTTCTATATATAGGAGTCTAAGGAGTCACAATATAATCCATCCGACCTAACAACAATAATATAAAGCCACAAAAATAATAATAGAGGGATTCTATGGGGCACAGAAATAACAATATGTGGGTAATAGGGGCACAACAATATAAATAAGGGGTATAACTACCATATTAATGGTGTAATCACTAGTATTATAGGGACCCAACAAAAAGTCATCTGTTCACCATCACCATCTAGTTTTTGGAGTCGGTCTTTGTTCTGCTTTTTGTAGTTTTCTCTGTTCTGATATTTGTAACTTTCTCAAAAAACACAGATTTTCCTTTTGCAAAGCTTCAATTGTAAATTTGTCCCAATGGTAACCAGCATGGCCAGGGTTGTTGGCTCTTGTGCTGGCGAGGTTTTCTCGCACAATCCAACTTTTGTAAATATAGTTTCTTTTCAGTAATATAATCTATCTTATTCACACAAAAAAACACTATGTTCCGTTGAATAGAAAGTGATGTAGAAGATCGATGCCCTACGAAGAATTTATGATGAAGATGGCTCCATAATGAAGAAATTGAAGTCCATCCATGACATGATGATGCAGAAAGAGGAGCCCTACTAGCAGTTGATAGTACCATGATCTCCACCAAAGAGCAAATAGTTGTTATAAACAAGTCCCTAGTTAAGAGGGAGCTTGGGTATATTCCTTTTATAGAAATGAGTAGATCCTCCCTAGTTGAGAGGGAGAAATAGACACATCATTATTGTCTTCATTATGAAGAAAAAATGGAGGATTGGGTAAACATTTGAATTTTGATACTCTTTGAGGATGTGGTAGGCATCCAATAGGCAAGAGTAATCAAAGAGGAAATTCCATGAGGATGTGTAAATCCAAGATGGGAATGGTCCTAGAAGGACATACCTTATGAACATCTAGATGGGCTATGTGCCTTGAGAGACAATGATGAAGGTGTCTATAAATCATTGGTCTCCCCAACATTGTGCTCTAATCTTGTGGAGAGATCGAGTTGTTAGTCAAGGCCTTGCTATGTAACAATGTTAGTTGATATGATGAGATGCACTGATATAAGATGAGAAGATAGCTTATGAGATGGCATACCAATATGACTCTTCTTATGAGAATGTCCATGTATCTTATGAATACCTCCCTAGTTAAGAGGGTGTGTTGAAGTATGTAACTAGGTTCGGTCTTCATAAATATGAAATGTACTCTTGATTCTTGTATATTGTAAAAAGAAAAAAAATATTATTATTATTATTATTGTTGTAGCATGGGTTTTGTTGTCGCTTAAATTGTACAGGCTAGATGCGACAATGCTCAGGATAGGGGTTGTCACTATGATCCCCACCCTCTCTGTTCTAGTTGTCTCCCTATATTGCTATGGGGGGGTAGTCCCTATGAAATGTGAAAATGGGAGACTAGTTGGTAACTAACAAGTCCAGGAGAGTCGAGACACAACTAAATGGCCTAGCAACTTGGTTAAATTAGCATTTTAAATGATTTGATTAGATTAGATTTATCTTGAAAGACTAGTACCTTAGTCGAGTCAAATACTTGCTTAATAAATTATTTACCAAGTAGTCGAATGAATAGTTGTTGCTTTTGGATGTTTCACTATCCTAGATGAAATGTGAATCCTATAATCTAAATGAGATGCAGAATCTTGGTTGATTTTAAATTATATGCCTAATTAGGTGAACAAAGGGAAGCAAGCTAAGGCTTGATTAACGATCCCTCCCCTTGAGATCTAACCACCTAATGCCTCTAGCGCTGCAAAAATTGTGGAAATTGTGGCTCTAACGATTGCAAGGTCACAGGGTTAACCACTAAAAAGGGTCTATCCTTCGCAAAGTAAATGGGCAAGGTGGTCCTATTTCTTTATCAACCAAGCTTATGCTTGAAATTAAGTCAATTAATGCAAGACTAGCCTAAGATGCAAATGCAAAATATGAATGAATAATCTTACGGTGAGATTATTAAGGTTCTTAAGTAATAAAAGACAAATGATGATTATCAACTTGGAAAAATGAAGTACTTAGACAACGAATAATGACAATGTTCACCACAAGAGAAAGTGCTCACAATAAACAGTGCCAGAAAATGTTGCCAATATTACCAATAGATAAAAGACAAGATTAATGCCCAACAATTAGATAAGGATCTTTTAAGCACAATTAGGAAATCCTTAAGACTATAAAATGGAACACCCATATGCCAATTAGATATGCAAGCGCAATTGAAACCCTTTATGAGCATAATTGGATCTTCTTATCACATTTATTGATTAGACTAGATTAAGTGCTTTTAGAGTGACTAAGATTCATAGAATTGAAAAATCCACGAGAAAACCAATGGCCACTTATCTAATGAATAATGATAACAACGACAAATTATAGTTCTTCCTTTAGAAACAATGTCACAACAATATTAGCTATCAATAAGGAAAGAGAGCACTGATCCACAATATATTCTTAGAGCAATTAGTCAATCACATCAAACACTCATCATTCCAATTAGAGCACTTGTGTTTGTTAATGCAATGAGAGATATGCTTATACAAGAGTGCAAATGGATGCAAAAATGCAATGGAATGCAAGATGGGGCAGTAAATAAATAAATGATTACAGCAGCAAAAGAGAAACTCAATTCCACTAGAAAATGCTTATACAATATGCTCAAGATGGAAGGAGCAAGAACTAAGTGAAATTAGATGACTTTCAACACTTTTTACAACCACTGTAAATTTTATATCAAACCTTTATGCAGTGTGTTGACCACTACGTGTCAACGACCCATAGCAGTACACCCCCTTTTTCCGCAAAAGGGATAGCGCCTGATCGATGTGTCTGTGTCGTCCAACTATCATTATCAGCCTAATCATCAAATTATAATGTAAACACATTCTACATGTATATGATGTAAGTAATCTCCGCAGATCCATGTCATGTATATAATCGGCTAAGTAAACCTACTTTTCTGGTGACGATCTACATTCCGAAAGGTTTTTTGTCTCACCGATCCATTCTCAAATGGTCGGCAGAGTTTTCCTTCAGTGTTACCCCAAAGCCAGAATGAATTCTGTCACTGGGATCTTAAGCGAGTCCTAGTGTTCTAGATCGAGTCTATGTAAAAGTGATTTGGGAATAATCCTAACTATTTGGTTACGTTCTTTTATTACAAATTGTTTGGTCTATTGGATTATATTTGTGTCGCAGAAATTGGTAGTCTATGAAGGTCTATTACAAATGGGTTTTCCTCCTTATGATGTAAAAAATATGAAAATTATGATGTAAAGTGTCTTGAGGGTTGGAAAAATAATTTATCCCCTCACAGGTTAATTAATTAAATTTTCTGGCCAAAAATTAATTAAAATCCTAAGCCAAAAATTTAATTAATTCCAGATCCCAGGTAAATCTAAATTCTCCAAAGGCAAAATTCGTCGTTCCTTAAAAATCAAATTTTAGAAAGTCTTGGGACGAAGGTAAATTAGTTATTTTGCTAAATTTTAAGCCTTTGGTCCCTGGGGGTTAAGTCAAAGTCAAATTTTGGAGGAAATTAACTCAAAAATTTTATTTTTAAGTTAATTAAAATGCATTTAATTGAAAAATTCGAATTTCCTCAAGAATTTAATATTTCGACGGATGAGATTAAAAGAAATTTTAATCCTCATCAACGGTCGAGATTGCGTTAACGAGGATCACTTGAACTAATCGTTGGAAGATTTATCTTTAAACAAGAAGTCATCTGTCAGTTGATGGATCCGATCTTTGAATCATGAGCTAAGCGAAAATCTCTTATGTAATATTTTTCTGAATTGTAAAAAAAGACTTTGGGGTTAATTTTCGTCAGTGTTACTCTTCATGGAAATAATGTAAGATGTGTCGTTTTCAGCATAAATTTTTTTTAGCCATTGATGATAGCTTCTGAAAGAGTGATTTGAGTACAGGTATCTTGGTCAGCCGTTGGGGCTTAAATGATAATTTAAATCTTGAATTTAAGAGCAAGTATCTCTTTTATCTGAATTTTATTATTATTTTCTCGCTTTATTTTGATAGCTAAATTGAGTTTTGCAGGAAAGTCTTGATTTTTAGATCCTCAGGCATTAGAGGAAGTTTTTAGTTGGGCCAGCCAACTCCCGATCTGTGTTTTTCGAAAAGCCCAACTAAATTTAATCCTGGGCTTATAATAAGATTTTTATTGGTGATGCATGAAAGGTTTCAAGCTAAGCACTTCCTTTAAAATTTAAAAAAAAAAAAATACAAAGTTGATAAATCTGGCTGTTGAGAGCCTTAAGATTATCAGATCTCGGAACGGAGTTGAACTCACACTCCTCGAATCTGATAGATCTCTCATTCCTATGCATAGATCTGTAAAAAAAATGGGTTTTCTGACTTGGGTTTCTGGGGTTTTATTTATTTTTTGTATATCTGGGTTCTGGATGTTTTTGGTTTCAGGCACAGGTTGTAGATCTTAAGGTGAAATTTGATTTGAAACCAGATCTAGGCCCTGGAAGGTAAGATATGGCCTCAAAATCATTTTTGCAGGGATATTATCAAGCCTTTTTTGCGGTCCAAGGGTTTGAAAAAATTTTAAAACTGGACAAAAAATTATAAGGGTTTCATTGATAAATCTGAAGCAGAAATATAACATCTTAATCAGAGATTTCTGCAAAAAAATTTGGGTTCTTTGGCTACCAGTTTGTTTGTTGTCTGGGGTTTTTTGCATTTTTGCTGTAGAAATTTCGAAATTTTTCTTCAAAAATCCTCCATTCCGCTGCTCCTACAAACCCACAACTACAACTTTGCGTCCTTCCATTGTTGCCATCACCTACAAATCCGTTGTCCTCCGCTGCTTCAAACCCTCCTTCCCTCTGTCCCTCGACCCTCATTCCCTAACTCTCTGCTCTCCTGTGGATCCCTCTCTGCCATCTTCCCACTGCCTTATCCTTCTCACAGCCCCACTTCTCTCTTCTCAAGTTTCGAGCTTGAAGCTCTTTCCGCCATCGCAACTCCATTCTCGTTGTTCCGTAGTCTTCAGATCTCCTTCCTCGAGCTCTTTCCACGCATACCCACGGATACTCCATCAAACTGCAAACAATCCGCATAGTACCCTCTCCATTCCTCCCCCTGCATCTCTCTTTTCTTGCAGTCGGGTCCATCCCACAATTCCCTAGGCCTCCTCTCACTACATCTCATCTCCTCCGTCGTCGCTGCCCTCATCTTCGTTGACCTACATACAAAACAAACAAAGTCGAAGTTTGTTTCTCTAGGATGATAATATTTGTGTATTATAGGGCTTTGAGAGTCAAACCTTAGTAGAAGTGAAAAATCTATATGATGACAATGTGATAATTTGAGATTTGTGTAAATCTGAGTTTTAGTTATGATTGATGAGAAAATCTAGGGTTTGCAACAAACCCTAGTGGAAGCTAGTCATGTTGTTGATTGAGCTGTGATTGGTTTTTATTGTTAAATCTCAGGTATGAAATCTAGGGTTTGTATGAAAGCCTAGTGGGAAGTCTAACATATGAAATTTGAAAGTTGTTAGATACTTTATAGATCTATATGTGTTTGAATTGTTTCTAGGGTTTGCTATATGTTGTAGTAGGGTATGTCATACCTTTGGAAGAAACATTGAAACCCTAGATGTAATGAAAGGTGTTATGAAATAAGCCTTGATAAAGTAGTCTAGGGTTTATGACAAAGTCCCTAACAAGATGTTGAAGAGTATGTGTCTCTTGTTTGTAAGTTTGGGCATCTGATATATAAAGTTGAATGCTTCTGTGATTTTGATATGGTTAACTTCGTGCTTCTATAGATTTGGTTATATTTGCTATCTAAGTTGTGCAAGTACATGATCTTCAAGATAGTGAAGATGTTCGTAAAGAAAAATTGATGTGATAAGCATGATGTGAATGGTGATGGTAATGATAACTCTGATGAGAAGGATGGAAGCCACAAAAGATTCTCCGATGTCGTAAAAAAGAAGTAGAACTCGCTAAGTTAAGAGGGAACTTGGATGAAATCCCCCTAGGTTAAGAGGGAGCTTGATTGAAAGAAATCTCCCTAGATTGAGAGGGAGCACGGATGAAACGAATCTCCCTAGTTGAGAGGGAGGTCATATCATAGTCATGATGGACACCTTGATAGAAGAAATTGGAGAATGTATTTTTTAAGGGTTGTTGAGTTAAGAAAAGTCAGATTGATTTATGAAATATGTTGTTGCATGAGAAGTAGGAAAGGAAGTTGCATGGTTGAGGATTCTTCTGTCAAGATTCATTGGGAAAGCTCTAAGTCCTACTATGAAAAGTTGAGAAGCAACATCAAGTTGTCTGGAAGACCCGGGAGGTTTGTATCTGTTTGAAAGTTTGTTACTAATTGGGGTTGTGCTTGTACAGGTAAATCTCTCAAAGTTTTGACAGTATGTTGGTTACCGATCAGTATGATCAGGAGAGATTTGTTGAGGCTTTGTGAGTGAAGCATTGCTTGGGAGGACATATGGCTGACACCTTGTGTTGATGTCTAGGTCCCGAAGTAAGGAGGGTGGTGTTGGTCATTGAGCTCTGACCTCGGATACACACCAAAATCCCTAGGTTAATGGTTAGCAAGTAAGCTTGATGGTACCTAGAGAGGATGAAAGCTTTAGTCCATCTTAGTCTCACTCGGATAGATTGCCCTAGTCAGGAATCTAGTCTGTGACATTGCGGTGCCTAAATTGTTGAGAGACCTTGGATAGATTGGCCTAGTCAAGAATCTAGTCCATGGCCTAAACTTCTTCATAGATTATGTGTTTTGAGATCTTTTATGTACCTCTATGGTTATATGTAAATATGAATACCTCCCTAGTTAAGAGGGAGTGTTGAAGAATGTAACTGGGTTCAGTCTTCATAATTGTACTTGAGTCAAAATGTAATATATTTGTCAAAAGAAAGCAAAAGGAATTTTATTATTAATTAAATTGACTTGTTAAAGCGTGGGTTTTATGCTTGGGTCAATTGTCTTAAGTCAAGCCTCCATTGTAGGCTTTAGGTTGTTGTCAAAGTTAATTTTTGCTTGGTCAAAGACTCCTCCATCAAAGTCTCCTTGTTGTCAAATAAATCATCATCAAGTCGGCCTAATAGTCGAGCTAAATATAGAGATAGTTCTCTTCAAGAAGTCATGTCCGCTCATTTATAATGGACAAACAACTATATATACAAGCATAAGGACTTCGCTCAAAACATATAAGAAAAGTCCGGATTAATTTCAAAGAGCAAGGATCAGTGAAATCACAGTGAAAAAGAGATAATTTCAGAAAAGGTTTTTGGTCTACCAAACTGAGACAAGATCGAATCAATTTCAGAGATGAACTTGTGTAATCTCAAAAGCAATTGCAGTATGAAGTTCAGTGTATATCTCAGTAGACATGACAGTGAAGAAATTCAGATAGTAAGGTAATTCAGATCATCTTCAGAGATTGGGTTCATAGTTTGGATCATCTTCAGGGATGGGGTGAAGTCACAGTCACAATCATGACTTCGCTATAGATTTCAGAAGAAGGATTCGGGCTCAATGATAATAATAATAATGAAAAACATCACAAGATAATGTCATAATAAGAGAAATCAATTAACTTGCCACACTTTGGATTTCTCAACATAGGCTACAACTTGCCCTAGCACCACCTTGTCGCCTTGAAGTGTTCCCAAGTCACAACTTGAAGGTGACTCCAATCACCTACCTTGCACCACCCTGCCACCCTGATGAGTCGGCGGACCACGTTTCACAATTTTCAAACTAGATCTCCTTGTGCTCTGAATCAATATAGGAAAGTTTTAAAGAAGATGTTGTATATTTGTCAAATCTTGGTAGCCAATGACCACTACACAATCAAACTAATCACTGCACAATGTTGCACATCAAAGTCACTACTCAACTACATGTCATTGTCACTATTCAACTACACATCATTGTCACTGCACACACAGATCACTGCACATTTGATCATTGCTTAATGTCAAGAGCTCACAACATTGTCTGCGACTGCATGTCACTATACCAAACTGCTCACAAATGAATAAGCATCAAGGCTCATATGCAGACAATCATACTTCACCCTACTTCACTGTTCCAAACTACTCACAATGTTGCAACCGTCTGGCACTGCTATCAAATAAGGACACAAACTCAGGTGCCTCAGGTCATCCCTATGACCTACCTCTAATGCTCTCAAATTTTGCCCTTAGAGAGCTATCAACATACATGTAAACATTGTTGTTTAGCTAATCAAACCCTGTTGTCCATCTTTACATCAATTTGTACAACTGGATGGTAGTGCCTTCAACACTTGTTGCCCTGCAAGATTACAATTGTGTCACTGCACAAAAATCCCTAGGTCATAATAAAAGAGAAACCCTAGGTCATCACTACCATATGTCTATGTTTCTTAATCTGAGTCAAGTCAATAAGTCATGCTAAAGTTAGGTGTCAATTCAAGGTCAAGTCTAGGTATTACTATTATGTCAAAGTTAAATATCATAGAATTCTCACTAAGTCAATCATTGTTTTTAATTCATAATCAAGGTATTGTCATGTTAAGGTATCAAGCAATTGTCAAGGTTATGTAAGTCAAAATCGAGATATTGTATCAATTGTTAATGTGTCACTACTTGTAGATAACATCAATTGTCATTCATTTAATAAGTCATAATCAAAGTGTCAATATACTTGTTATGCCTAGGTCTAAGTATCTTAAAGGTGAATGTCAAGTCAAAGTCAAATTGTCAATTGTTGTGCTAAATGTCATTACAGTAAGACACATAATATCAGTCAATTTCTTTAAGTATAAAGTTGTGTCAATACACAGTTGTCATTGTCTCAATTTGATAACAAGAGTACCACTATTTGTCATAGTATTGTTGTCTTGTCATATCAGCATAATGTCACTGTCACCTTACTGAATTGTCAAGGTACCTTGAGTCAATTGATAGTCAACAAGAGAGATACTACGGCAGAATTGTTTCGTTAAGATATTCTCAAGGATACATCACTCACGGTTCACAAGTGTCAATATATCACTGTCAAGTTAACTTAGCTTACATGTCAAGTTTGATAAGTCATTCATGTGGGTTAACAGTCAAGTCCAGTCAATATGATAAGTTACAAGAGAGATGTTACACCAAGGTTGTCTTTTTAAGATACTTACAAGGACATGTCATTTGTCAAGTTAAGTTAGCATTAAGTCACAAGTGTCATACTAGTGAATGTCAATTCAATGTCATCAACAAACATTCATAGATCAACCACCTAACCTACAAGTGTGTCCGCACATCATACAAGATTGTTACTTGGCACAAGTGTTGATTTTCGATAGCATTGGATGTGATCTAGCTCCGAAATTTTGTGGAGGGGCTAGAATTCATGAGATCTCCAAGACCCAGAAATTGTTTGGAGAAATTCCACCAGGATGATGAGTTATTAGAATAATTAATATTTTTAATGGGTTCCTAAGTCTAAACTTAGGAAAATAAAAATATTAATGGGTATTAATAAAGATATGAGTGAGTATTAGAATAATACTATTTTAGTTTAATGCTCATTCTTTTTAGCTATTGCTAATTTTCTTACTTTAGCAGTTTCTTAGATGAAATTGATTCTTTACATAGAAACGTGATGTTTCTATCTATGTAAAATATCTCTGTATTATTATTGAGTATTGTTGCTCAATCAATTAATTAATTCATTTGGAAATCCATATGCGTGTTTCGCACTGTTTTATGGTATCAGAGCCAAAAAAAGAGATTTCTTGAGAAGTTATTCTCTCTGCATCCTAAATCTCGAGTTATTTCTGTCATTCCTTTCTAAGGTCAAGCCCTCTGTAAGCCAGATAGCCTTCACTCAGTATTAGCTTCGGCTTTGCTCACTGTGATAAAAGTTTACAGTCGTCTATCTCGATACAGAAGTGGATCCTTCGAAATAACTTTTCAGCTGTTGCTCTCTGTTTTCCTTGAATTTGCTGTAAAACTTCTTGACAGTGAAGACAGCATTCCGAGGGTTCTGCGATTTTTTTCTCCAGACTTGTTCTTTGTTGGTACGAACATCATCAAATTTTTTATTGATTTCGTGGTGGTTCCAGCGGATTTTTTTTTACAGCGGCAACGATTAACGGTGGTGCGGTGAGCGTGGAACAAACACGCGACGGTGGTGCGGGACGATTAACGGTGGTGCGGGACGGTTAACGGTTAACGGTTCTCAACTCCCGCATTCTCCAATCCACAAAATCGTCGTTCTACAAATCCGAATCCGTAGCACTTCCGGTGGTTTCCACGCAGGTTTCGACAGCCACAGCGGTGACAGCATCGCCGGTATCAAAATCAGCAGTGGCCGCATCCAGCGCCTCCTTATCAATCGTCGAACGCAGGTATCGTGTATCAAATTTGTGCCACACGGTTATCTCTCAAGCGATGTCAAGCTTGTGCGGAAGTCTTCGTAACAGGATAACCCTCTTTCCCAATTTGTTCCCTGTTGATTTTCTTAAAATTAGTCTTCAGTCCTATGCATTTATAAGGTATTCAATAGCCAGAACAGCGGAAGCAGGGCCCTGAGGACGGGCGTCAATTTTTTCCAATCTCTCCTCCGCTAATTCTCGCTTTTCAAGGCTGGAACATTCTGTTGTTGGTGGCCATATGTACGCTACGCAGCACACCAGAATTGTCAACAGCTTCAGAGTATCCACAATTGCCATCCTGAGATTGGTAATCAAATTATTCCAGCGCGCATATTGATAACCAGGACATTAACACGAGAAATCTCTTTTGTATAATCGCAGAGGTGTTGTTGAGCAGTTGCAATCAGTCATTGTCACGGGTTGAGTCACATCTGTTCATCTTGGAGTATTTGGCACTATTTCTTTTAGTTGTTGGTTGATCCTATTGACAACATTTATCTTTTCAAGTTGGTGGCCAAGATCTTATTTAAGAGGCAGAATTGTCCAGATCAGTTTTCCAGAAACGTACAGATGGCCTCTCTCACCAATCTGATGTTAGAAGGAAATCAACGCTTTAATGGCAGCGATTATAACATCTGGAAACAAAGAATGTTGACCATCTTTGAATACAGGCGTCTTGATCAGCGCATTTTGGGAAAAGAATCTCGTCCTGGTACAGCTGGTACCGATCAAGATAAGTTTGATGATAGAAATCGAGAGGCTGTTATGCTTCTCAAGCTCTCTGTGGCTGATGATCAGTTACCACAGATTCCTTCTGGCAAGACATCTGCCGAGATCTGGCAACAGTTGAAAGAACTGCACGAGACATCTGATAAGAGCAGAGCTTTCTTTCTCAAAAATCAGTTGTTCTCCATCATGATGGACGAACATATTTCTTTACAGGAACATCTCAACAAGATTAAAGACATTCGAGATCAGCTCGAAGCCATTGGTCGCACCATGGAGGAAGAAGATATGGTAGTCATCACTCTAAAAAGTCTACCACAATCTTATGAGCACTTCATAGAAACACTCAACATTACCTCCACTAATGTTGATCTGAAGTTTCCAGAATTATGCACCAAACTCATGCAGCAGGATCGTTGGAAACAACAGTTTGGTAGTGGTGCAGCATCAGCCTCCTCAGAAAATGCTTTTGCTGCCAAATATCAATGCTCTCAGTCCTTTCAGCAGAAAGGTTCTACTCAGTCTTTTGATTCTGCTAGGAAGAAAAATGTGCAGTGTAATTACTGTCACAAGTTTGGTCACATGAAGAAAGATTGCCGACAGAGGATTGCTTCTGAACAGAAGAAACAGGGAGGGCTCCATCAGACAGCGAATGTTGCAGAACATTCCGAGCAGATAGATTCTGCCTTTTACGCCTTTATGACCAGAAGGTCTTCAGATCATGTTCCATCTTCTGCCTGGTACATTGACTCTGGTGCATCACGCCATTTTTCTCACAGGCGTGACTGGTTTATTGACTTCTCACCTTTCAGTGATTTCGTGGTATTTGGCGGAGGTGAAAAATACACAGTGGTTGGCAGAGGTACAGTTCAAATCCAGTCTGGTGGCCGCACACTCATCTTCCTGAATGTGTACTATGTTCTTGGTATGGAAATTAATCTGCTATCTGTCAGTCAGATTATGAGGAACTCTCCTCAGCTTGATGTAGTGTTCAGAGCGCACAAATGCTCTATTATCGACAGGGAGACTAGTCTTACAGTTGCTGTTGGTCTAGAAGATCATGGTTTATACAGACTTCTTGACACTGGTGATTCTCCCGAAGTGGCTCTAGCAGCTCGTGTTTCTCCCATCAGCGCTCTATGGCATCAGCGATATGGGCACCTAAACATGCAGTACCTCTCTCAGCTTTATTAGGAAGGACTTGTGTCAGGGTTACCTGATATTCAGACTCAGCAGTTGGTCGTATGCGGCGCTTGTCAAGCTGGCAAACAACATCGCTCTTCATTCACGAATGGAGAATCCTGGCGCGCTTTTAAGGTACTCCAGTTAATTCATGTTGATATTTGTGGTCCTATGAATACATCTTCTATCACTGCTTGCAAATTTTTTTTGCTTATTGTAGATGACTTCAGTAGAAAGATGTGGGTATATTTTCTAAAATATAAATCGGATGCATTTAGTATATTTCAAAAGTTTAAAACCTTAGTGGAAAAAGAGTCTAGCTGTAATATCATGACTCTTAGGACAGATAACGGGGGGGAATTTTGTTCTTCTGCTTTTTCCAACTTTTGTGATACTCATGGCATAAAACGCCAGTTCACTACACCCTACACTCCTCAGCAGAACAGTGTTGTTGAACGTCGCAACCGCACGGTTGTTGAAATGGCTCGCTCCATGTTACAGCACAAGAATGTTCCAAACAAATTCTGGGCTGAAGCAGTCTTTACTGCTGTTTATCTTCTTAACAGATCCCCCACTCAGGCTGTTAAAGGGAAAACTCCCGAAGAGGTGTGGTCTGGCCGCAAGCCTAAGATCAGTCACCTCAAAGTATTCGGCTCAATTGCATATGTTTGGATTCCAGCTGTTAAGCGCTCTAAGTTGGATTCCAAAAGCTAGAAACTCATGATGACAGGGTACAGTGATCATCACAAGGCCTATAGACTAATAGATATTGCCACTGGTCGTCTTAGCTTCAGTCGGGATGTGGTATTTGATGAAGACAAAGGATTCTTTCAGTCTTCTTCTTCTGAGCACTGTTCTACGGATCAGCCTCACAGTGTTCTTCTTCCGGTAGGTCCACCTGCTGGGAGGGATGATGCAACATCAGTGATTGATACTACACTGCCTGAGCTTCCTCCGGAAAATAACCCTTCTCTTGCTGCTCCTATTGCTCTTGAACCTTCTTCTTCTCCTCATGATATTGGTTCCTCTACTCCTCGGCCAAAATGGTGGGCTAAAACTATTGGTGATCTCAGAGATGATGAACTTCTTGAAGGACAAAATTCTAGACATAAGAGCAAACAACAGTCTACGGTAAACTTTGCTCTTTTGGCTAAACTACACAGTATCTTTGAGCCTCAAACTTACTCAGAGGCTAAGCGTACATCTAAGTGGGAACAGGCTATGGACGCTGAATTCCAGAGTCTTCAGAAAAATCACACATGGACCCTTTCTGATCTTCCTGAGGGGAAAAATCCCATTAGCTGCAAATGGGTATATAAAGTGAAATACAAAGCCGATGGAACTCTAGACAAGTATAAAGCTCGTCTTGTGGCTCGAGGATTCTCACAGAAGGAAGGCATTGACTATGAGGAGACCTTTGCCCCTACAGCCAAAATGAGCACCATACGGCTTGTCCTTGCCCTAGCAGCTCAGTTCAAATGGAAAGTTCATCAGATGGATGTAAAAAGTGCTTTCCTAAATGGTGACTTACAGGAAGAAGTCTACATGACACAGCCTCCAGGATTTAAGATTGCCGGTCAAGAACATAAAGTGTGTAGATTAGCTAAAGCTCTCTATGGATTGAAACAAGCTCCTCGGGCTTGGTACATGAAAATTGATCAGTACCTGACAGATCATGACTTTCAGCGGAGCCCATCTGATGCAAATCTGTATATCAAGCATACTGGTGATGATATCTTGTTTGTGGTTGTCTATGTAGATGACCTGATCATTACTGACAGCTCTGCACATTTGATCCATGGGATCAAACAAGACTTATGCAGAACCTTTGATATGACAAACTTGGGACTTCTTCACTACTGTTTGGGGGTTGAAGTTTGGCAGACTGAGAATCACATCTTTCTCTCTCAGTCCAAGTATGCCAAAAATCTTATGGACAGGTTCATAATGCAAGATTGCAAACCAGCCACGACTCCTATGGAACCAGGGTTCAAACTTTCAGCTCAGTCATCCTCTCTCCCTGTGGATGAAACTTTATTCAGGCAATTAGTGGGCAGTCTCATCTACCTTACTGCCACCAGACCAGACATCAGTTTTGCAGTGAGCTACATTTCCCGCTTCATGTCAGCCCCTAAAGCTGATCATTGGATAGCAGCAAAGCGTGTGCTACGATATGTGCGTGGCACTTCTGATTATGGACTCCTATACACTCGCAGTTCCAATCCTATACTTAGTGGTTACACAAATTCTGACTGGGCCGGTCCGGTTGATGATCGTAAATCTACAGCTGGATATGTGTTTAGTCTTGGATCTAGCGCTGTCACCTGGACTAGTAAGAAGCAGCAAGCCGTGGCTCTCTCCTCAACAGAAGCAGAGTATCGGGGAGCAGTTAAGGCATCCTGTGAGGCAGTTTGGCTTCGACGTATGCTTGCAGATATGCTTTCCCAGACAAGTCCTACTTCCTTGTTTTGTGATAATCAGGGAGTGCTCAAACTTGCCAAAAATCCCGTCTTTCATGAACGAACAAAACATGTGGAAACTCATTGCCACTACATTCGACAGCTTTTTGAAGACGGATCCGTTCAATTGATATATGTTCCCACAACAGAGCAGCCCGCAGACATCTTCACCAATCCTCTTGGTCCCGATAATTTTGTAAAATTCAGGGGGTCTATTGGTGTTGTAAATAGATTGAGCATTAAGGGAGGGTATTAGAATAATACTATTTTAGTTTAATGCTCATTCTTTTAGCTGTTGCTAATTTTCTTCCTTTAGCAGTTTCTTAGATGAAACTGATTTTTTACATAGAAACTTGATGTTTCTATCTTTGTAAATATCTCT
>APFE031373318.1:0-12153 GCA_000404065.3 Pinus taeda
ACATGCATTTTGATGCCCTTTTACATAACTTTTTATTAATGAAAACTCATCGACTAAAAAAAATAACACACTATACTCACACACAATGCAATAAGAAAGACCCCATCGATGTTATGCACTACTTTAAATGGGTTTAGTAGCCTTGGATGGATCTAATAATCATAGTTGAATGTATATGATGTTAACTAATTTAACCAACAGAACATGCCTTCAACAATGGCAACTAGACTTACACTCCATTTACTGCATTAAACAATCAAGTGAGGCTTTAATAATTGTAACCAAACATACAGGTCATTGATCAAGTTAACTAGCCTAACACACATTAATCATGATAACAAAAACTTAGATGTTACTAATCAAGTGACCATTGTGTCATGCCTCTAACATGTGAAATTGAATATAAGTGTTGTTGATGGGGTTGACCTATCTAACATATCTCCCACAATTGTAGTCAAACATGCATGTTGATTTGATTAATCTCCTAGATAATGTTAATATCCAACCTAACATGTCACTAATAGTGACAATGGAATGTGCATGTATACGATTAAGCTAATTGACCTCATATTTTTTTCACTGAGATGATTAACACATAACTCACTAAGCTCACGAAGTTGACAAACCATTGGTTTTGTCATTGAACTGGCAGGACTTTTAAAGACACAACTAAATGTACAAGATGTTAAACCAATAAACCATCATGACATGGATTTAAGAATAGTAACAAAGTGTGAAAGTTATGGATTGGGCAAACCAAACTAATATACCTATGATAATCATAATTGACCATAATTTTTTGTTGTGATCAACCCTTCAAGTTCTCCCTTCCTTCTATACAAAATTAAGCATGCGATGCAACACTCAATGTAACCTTGATACATATAAAAATTAAGTTCGTATTTACTTATTCTATTTGTGTTAAAGTGTTTCCTCTTTAAATGTCACATGATTGGATCCAAATGAAATTAAGGTATCTACACCTCCATATATTAAATAGTTAAAGCATTGAATGGAGGGCATCCCTTGTCTCACAAACAAAGGTGTCTCATACGTCAACTTGGTAGATACCTTCCTTAAAACATGATATTAAATACTATTCTTATTTTTCCTATTAATATGAATGCTTCTAATATTTAATATATTGTTAAGGAGATTTCCCCTCCACTAATTAGTGAAGTATACAATATTGGATGAGAGAGTTGTAAGGTTGAAATTTTGGATACTGCGTGTTAAATTTGGTGCTCGTCTTACGTGAATGCAAAATTAGATTTCACACCTCTCTAGGAATAAATCAAAAACATTTACACATACCAATCAAAGGCATTCAATAGATGGTTAAAGTAGTGTTTGGGAGAATTCATTGTCAGATCCATCCAATGGTTTCGAAACTAGAGAAACAAGGGCATGTTTTTGATTTATGGGCTAACGTTTGAAAGATTGTTATGAGGACAGGAGTTGGTGGGAGTCCTTCTTATGGCAAGGCCCTGCACCTCTTCCTTTATTTCTTAAAATAAGCTTGAAATAAGTGATTATAGATATATGATACATATAATATGCAAACCACTCAGAACACAAAAATATTGAACATTTGCATGAGACATAACTTAATTTATTTTCAATATATTTTTTCTTTAAAAAATGTAAGATATGCTACCATGACGCAATACAATGATTCACCAACATTGGGAAGCAAACAAATGACTTGGACCACAGATGTTATGTATAATGACAACCATCCATTTTAAACTATGATTATTAGCCACTCTCACACCCCTCATTTATTGTCACTCATTGAACATGCTCATGAAATTTGAGATCACTGGACATGGTTAGCATACTTCAGTTAACACAATCTAGTATGGTGTGAGGGTATTTCCTACAATGCAAGCTTTCTAACACACTTTACAACAACATTGCTTCACGAAAGGAATTTGAAATTGCCTCATTTTTCCTTTGTGTATGAGAAAGAAACTAACTGTTACTTCTCCCTTATCCAATATAATGTTCTTGATTACAAATTGAACAATGTATCATGACATTGGCTTTCTCTCTTCATGTGAACTTGCTAAATTAGCATCTAGATACCTTGTAAGATAAAACTCATTGTATGTATTGTATTTGGTATTGTGTCAATTATTCATTTTTTATGTCTTAATATTGTGTTAATGGCCTTCCAATGCATGGTCAATCTTGATTAAAATTTTGACATGGAAAATCCTAGTTTTGCAATTTTGGCAATTAGAGGCACAATGCAGGGACAACATGTATCCATCTTGGTGGATAGCGGGGCAACCAAAAAATTTATTGATGCACAGTTGGTGGATTGTAGTGGCATTCATATATTTATATATATCATGAACAAGGTGGGCGAGAGAGGATGCCCATGCATCACCCAAGTTGCCTTCTTCATTGTTTGATCAATATCTTGAGGATATGGTTAATGGGACAAATGTTGAGTATATGGTTGATGATTTGATATTGAAGTCAAAATCTTTCCTTAACCCTTTAGCCAAAGAGGTGTCTCCTTAAGTATCTCCAATAATATCCTATGAAGAGTCATAACATTTTACTTGGAATTATGGCCCACCATGATCATATAATAATTAAATGAAATAGCACTAGACCCTGATTTAGGGATTGGGTGGATCTTATGGTGGGAATATTACAATGGGAACCATAAATAAATGACTTCAAAAACCCTTGATTTTCTACCTTGATGGCATTCATCTCCCAAATTTCTTGTTCGATATACAAGTCGTAGAAAACATGATAGGGAAGATAAGAGGGAGTTGACAGGGACATTACGTTGTCCTAGAACATCCTAAAGTGTATCCACATGGATGAACAAGGAATGTGAATTAATATCATAAAGTAGACTAGATTATTAGAGAAATAGGGCGCATCAAAATATTTTTGGAGTGTCCCAAAGAGAAATTTACAATCCCTATCTCCTCTAAAATACAATATACATTTATTGTGGTGATAGTAACCACAAGATTCTTAGAACTAGTGGTATAGTCTTTGGTCATGAATGAATATGTGGCAAGGCAACCTAAACCTTTCAACTCACTATCACAAAATATACCATGGGGCCAAATAAAAATTTCAAGGGACATGTGAAGGATCTCTGGTAAAATGGGGTTAGCAGCCAATGACTACCTTCTAAATAATTTAAGGAGAGTAGGGAATATTTAGAGGAGGCCAACTGAAGAAACCATAAGAAAGAAAAAGGGGAAAGCATATAACAAATATGGTTAGAGTACACATCAAAATCCCCATCCTTGAATGAAATGGTGGTTGACACAGGGCTCATGAGAGAGTATGGGATGGAGGGTAGATTGACACGGTTAGAAAACCAAAGAAGTGTTTTATCTACTAAAGGAATATGGGATGGAGGTTAAATCTAAGTTCAGGGAGGATTTTAGCTTTTTTGACAAGCATGGAGGTGGATGTATCACAACAAACGAGCATGGGACAACAATGCGTTCTTTGGGTCAAAACCCCAATGTATATTGGAAGTGGTCCAAATGTTTTATATTCAATAATCTAGTCCTAAATACAATCAACCACAAAAGAGTAGTTTTAATCTACCTGTATATGCAACATATTAAATACACCATTCCAAATTTATTTTACTAAGGAGGACAAAAGAAATAGCTAAGTCTGGTCATCCATCACCTCAATACAAAGTAAACAACAACCAAGCCAACTAGAGTGAAATTGCCTCCTAGCGAGAGGCACCTATGTGCCCATGATAAAAGTTTACAGTGGATTTTCTCTATAAGTCAACTCCAATCCTTAATTCTATAACAATTAGGTTAGACATAACTCTAAGATATTTAAAATCCGCATCCAATGCAGTTTAGATAACACCAAAAATATGATAAATATCCGGTACCAATGCATCATCTAGGTAAGAAGAAATCAAATGAGATTTAATATTATTTAGAAGAAGTCTAGATACCAATCGAAAGACGTCAATCTACCAAATAGTAACAGATCATCAACAAAAATCAAAGGAAATCTATCACTTGTCTACCTATACACCTGTGACAAAATTACATTTAATCCATCTACCTCCAAATGTGCAACCAAAATTACTGCCCTTGTGAATCTTGTGACTAATACTTCCACAATCCAGGCTTTTATCCTCAACATCTTCTTCTCAAAAAAGTTGTCATAGATATTTTGAAGTAGGCATATTGTCTACTAATGATTATTTTGTAATTTTCCTCCACCATCCTTGTAGAAATTTTGGTGTAGAGTTGCAACTGATCATGAAGTTTTAGTCAAAATCACAAGACACAAACCTACTGTACTGCTCTCTAGAAGTTAATTCACAATTTAAAACAAAACTTTCATACATGCAATAAGAAATAACACACATGCACACAAACTTTTTTCTCGGGAAGGCAATTCGCTAAAAACACCAATGTTTGCTTGCATTAATATGATGAATAGAAATGTATTGCAATTTATTTGCTCAACTAAGCACAACCTACAAGTGAATAACCTGTCTCTCTGCTCGCTAAGAAGCCCTAACCAAGACTTAGTAAATTTCTACCTCTGCTTGAAACCAAATTTCCTTGTGCAATTCCTTGAGAAATTAAGCCCCTATTATTTAGGAATTTTTACAAAATGGATTGCAGAATTCCCAAGGTTGATCATATGACTGCATGCAACACCTATACACTCAATGCTAGTCTACAATTGATGTTACATTTCCCTTGAATCTCCACCACAACTAAGGAACTCAAGTTCTCCATGCAGTAGCTATTTTGGGTTGATTGATCAGTTAACTAGATGATCACTGAGTTTGACTAAAGTCCCACTGCACAATTGGCCTTCCACTAATTCCTCTAGCAGTTGGAACTACTTTAAGTGAAAACAACCTGAGATAACTCACTTTGATTGCTAAAAATCAACAATCATACATTTTTAACTGAACATTAACTCCCCCAACTTGAATTTACTGAATAAATCGGGTGACACAAACCATGTCACACAAGTTAACTACATCCTAGCTTTTTATTGATGTGGAAATTCAAATTTTCTTAATTTAGTCAAGGAAAAATCAAATTGAGAATTTCTTGGTGCATTTTTAAAGACTCCATCTCTGTAAGAAAGGGATTATCAACCACCCCTATCCGGCACCTACGAAACTCAAACTTCCTTCTTGACAAATCTTTTTCAAAATGGCAACATTTTACTGCTCTATTAGAATGGAGTGTAGCAACATCATCTGCTTCTAGACATGGTCTCTTAATGATGATATTGGATATCTATATGGTTGGATCCATCGTGAAATATAGGATACTCAGAGAGATTGATGCAACTCTCGTTATCAAAATTGGATCCATCATCTCACCAAATAGTCCAATAGGTATCTTTCTCATCCATATTGCCTCACTTGTTGCTTAACTTACAACCATGTATTATGCTTTTGTCTACCGAAGCACCATATATCTTTGCTTCCTGTCATACCAAGAAATAACTGTGGACTCAAAACTAAAAATTCCACTTGATGTACTCTTTCATTCTGATGGACTTCATGCACAATCTGCATTTGTGAAGCCACACAACTTCACTCCCTCTCATTTTCTGTACCATAGTCCAAGCTTGGTAGTGCCTCTGAGGTACCGTAAAACATGCTTAGTTGCCTTCCAAAATAGTTTTGTTTACCTAGCCATAGATTGACTTAGCTGGTTTACTTCACAAAACATATTTGGTCATGTGTTCATAAGTTACATGAGTGGACCCACTAGCTACTGGTAAATGGTAGCATCCACTTGCCCTGAAGTGACATCCTCCTTCCTCTAGTTGTTCGTTAAAGGTGTTTCCATGGGTTTACAACTGTTTATGTATAATCTTTTTAGTATGTCATTTTCATACTTACCTTGAGAGGAAAACAGTTCCCCATCACCTTTTCATACTTCCAACCCAAGAAAGTAGTGCATGAGACCCACGTCCTTCATTTCAAATTCCCTTGCAAGGTCGTCCTTGCAAGATATGATCAACGGATCATCATTAGTTAAAACAAAATTAGCAACATATAGGAGAATAATAAGAAATTTACCTTCTATCTGGATGTAATGAGGTTTACATTCACTTCAATTGTGGTGAAGCCCAATCCGGTGAGATAACTATCGACCATGGTGTACCAAGCATGAGTTGTTTGCTTGAGATTGTACAACGCTCAATTGAGTCTACACACATGAGAATCTTGATCAAATGTCTCAACAAAATTTTATTACTATATGTACACCTCCTCCTTAATAACCCCATTCAGAAATTTTGTTTTCACACCCATCTAATGGATAGTCTACCCCATCTGCGTATCCCAACCAAGAATTGATCTAATGAATGAGTACCTTTCTACAAGAGAAAATGTCTCCTCATAGTCAATTCCCTCAACTTGAGAGCACCCCATGGCCACAGATCTAGCCTTATACTTCCCTATGCTTCCATCTATTGCCTTCTTCACCTTGAAGATCCATCTTAGACCCATTATTGATTTATATGCTAGTCTTGGGACCTCTTCCCAAAAACGGTTCTTTGAAATGGATTCATATTCCTCACAATTGCATACACCCGTAGGGGTTAGTCTATATCTTCCTCAAAATAGGATGGCCCAATCTCTATAGGCTTAGTCATCAGAGCCATGTAGCCAATGTACCTCTCAGGTGACCTCCTTTCCTTACACAAATTTGATGGATATCCCATATTCTCCCTCGCATCCTTCACAAGTCTATCAAATTCCTTAGTTCCTTTTCTGTCTTCTCTAGAGGTTTCAATTTAGTGAGTGTCTCCACTCCCTTCTTCATAGTTTTTGGTTTCTCTACAACTTCCTGAGCTTCCTCTTTTGGAGATAAAATCTCATATTTAGGTGGGATCTAAATCTCCCTCTCAAGAGAGCACCACATAGATTTCTTCTCATAAAATTTACATCCCTTCACACAAATATCATTATGAGTGATGGAAATACACATGTTAGTTGTGGGGAGTTACTTTTTAATGCACAAATACCCCCAATTCTACAGTTAACTAAATATTATTCCTTGATTCTTTAGAGAAATGGTAGTAAAGAGAGGCTCCAAAAATCTTCCAGTGCGACACATATGACTTTCTTCCTGAGAAAGCCACCTCCAGTGTAATCATGCCAAGAATTCGATGAGGACTTTGGTTCTGCAAACAAACTATTGTATTGCATGCCTTAACCCACAAATGCAGAGGTAAGCCTTGGTCATGCAACATCACCCTTGTTGCTCCCAAAATCTTATGGATATTTCTCTCAACAACCCCATTATGATGTGGGTTATGGGGCATTGTCAACTCTTTTTGAATACCTTCTTTCACACAAATTTTTAAATTAATTCAACACATACTCACATCCATTATTTCTCTTGAGCATCTTCACCTTCTTGTTGGCTTGTTTTTCAACTAGTGCCTTGAATTCTATGAACTTGGAGAACGCCTCATCTTTCTTCCACGTGAATATATTCATCACTTATGTGAGAAGTCATAAATAAAAAGGACAAAATATTTATGCTTGGCGGTGGAGGCTATCATGAAAGTTCCACATACATTAGAGTGGATCATTTCTTGAGATGCATGCACTTCGTTGTCCCGATCATGGAATTCTGATTTTATGTACTTCCCCAAGGTACATCCTTTGCATACATCATGTTTCTCAAATGCTCCTTTAGGGAGTCTAGTGGCTATTTGTTGCATAATATTCGAGGTTCCATGATGCAAATGTTCATCTTATGTGCTAAATTTCACCTACATCATGGCCCTGCACTTTCTCTTTCTTAGTTCTTAATGCAACACAATCTTCCACATCCAACATATATAGATTCTTCACACAAACCTCAATATTCTTCACATGTTTTCTGGCTATGTGTCTCAGGAATGTTTTTCCTTTGTTGAATATCAAGTGAGAACCAAGGTTTTCCAAAACTGCAACAAAGATGAGATTTTTCTTTAGGCCTAGAACAAACTTGACATCCATGAGCCTGAGAGGGGAGCCTAACTCCCTCTGAAAGGTAACTATACCAATACTAGTCATGTTGTACCTTCTGTCATTCCCTAGCTTGATGTGCATCTGGAGATCTTTCTGCTCCATGTCACTGAAAAAATATCTACACCCTGTCATGTGGAAGAATGCACCCGAGTCCATGTACCACATGTGCCCCATCACTATATTGAACATGCACTTGATAATGGTAAAGTCAAGGTTGAACTGTGAAACTACGACTTCACCCATTACTCCTCATAAGGTCTTCTTTCTTCCCTTTTTCTATGGGCACTTTGTGGCATAGTGTTGGTATTCATGACAATGGAAACATTTAATATTTGAAAAACCTTTATTCTTTCTCCCTTGTTTGGATCTGGTTTGGTTTGAGATTTCTTCCCTTTTCCCTTCTTTCCCTTTCTAACCAATGCAAATTTTTCTTCATCCTTGCCCTTATATGATGTCCCATATCTGGTGTTCTCCCTTATATCCTATTGTACAAAATCATACCATAAGTGCTCCCAGTTTGGTAGTTTCTCCATCCCTTTCACTTAATCTTGATAGCTATGCCAACTCTTGGGAAGGCCCTGAAGGGATATTCTTACCAAGTCATTCTTTGAAAGAGTAACAAAAACTCTTGCAAGCTCATCGCAGAATTGTGTGAACCTCCTCAAATATTGGAGGATAAAGTCATTCTTCTACATCTTGATATTTTAAAGTTTATCCTTGAGCACCAACTTTTTGTATTCACTACTATTCTAGAATAGATTTTTTAGTTCCTACCACCTTGCATAAGGATTTTCTTTCCCATGGAGATTGCTGGCAATGTGGTCTCATACTCCCTCGAATATTATTATCCACACCTTGGCTACAACTTTCTTCGACTGAGACAGGTATTGGGCATCAGATTATGTTGGTTTTGTAACATCTCTCTTGATGTATTTAGCAATAAATTTTCATCGAATACCTCCTCCATGTGATCCTTCGAGTCAATGAAATTAGAGTTGCCTTCTAAGGCATACTCTAGTCTTAGCCCAATGAAGGTAATCATTTTAGTTTTTAAGAGGTCTTGCTACAATGAACTGCAAATTTGAAATTCCTACTCTAATGTCAATCTTGCTATGATACAATTTTACAAATTATGGTGTATATTTGCAACTTCTCATGAATTTGTTTCAAAATCATATGACACAAACCTACTCTACAACTCTACGGAAGTTAATTATCAATTTAGAAAAAAAAAATCAGACATGCATTAAGAAATAAAGCACATGGACACAATATTTTTCCTGGGGAAAGAAATATTCTAATAACTCCAATGCCTTCTTCCATCAATCTTATGAGTATAGATGTATTACAATTGCTTTACTCAATTGTGCACAACTTGTAAGTGAATAATATATCTCTTTGCACACTAAGAAGGTCAAACCCAAACTTTATGAATTTCTGCCTCTGCTTGAGTCCCTATTTCCTTGTGCAATTCCTTGAGGAAATTAGGCTCCTATTCTTTAGTTTTTTTTTTCAAAATGGATTGTGCAATTCGTAAGGTTGATCATGTGACTGCATGCAAAACTTATATCCTCAAGAATAGTCTACAACTAATGTTACACTTCCTTGGAATCTCCAACATAGCCGGGGAACTCGAATTCTTTACATGCACTAGATATTTTGGGTTGATTGATTACTTAACTAGATGATCACTACATTTGACTGTTGTCCCATTGCACAATTAGCCTTCCACCACTTCCTCCAATAGTTATAACTATTTTAACTGAAAAGAAATTGAGATAATTGACTTTGATTGCTGCAAATTAACAATCAAACATTCTTAACTGAACTCTAACTTCTACAACTTGAATTTATTGAGTAAAATGGGTGAAAAAAACCATCTCATACAAGCTAATTGCATCCAAGTTGTTTGATGATATGGAAATTCAAATTTTCTCAATTTAGTCAAGGAAAAATCAAATTGAGAATATCTTTCTGCATTTTTTCAACAATCCTTCACACAAATCTAATCCATGTTTCCAATCTAGCACAATAATGTTCTAATAGCAACAACCAATGGATATAAGTAGAATTCAAAATAAATAAAACAATCAAAAAACACATATTAAAACACAATTGATGGAGACCGTGAAAAGTATTCCAACTATGTTACCTCGCACTTTTGTGGGTTGTTTTTTCAACCAAAAGATCACTTTTAAGCTTAATTACACTTTATACCAATCACGGCTTAACATTTATCTCCAGCTAAGCTCTTAATGGATATTTCTCTCCCTTCCATTAAGTTTATCCAGAATTCTTTCTAGAATTCTAATCATGGAAAGGTTATCATAATATAATCTCATCTGCAGGTGTTCAATTTCCAAGTATTTCTAATTTATCACTTATTTATTTATAAAATATTTATATACAGAATTATGTCATCATCCTACATGCCTATTCTGTAAGCATAGCTTACTTTTAGCACACAATAGAAAATACTAATGTTTCCAACACGGGGTTATTACAATATTCAACAAACGATGTGTAAAGTATCATAGTGAATTTGGTTTAATAATTATATAGTAATGATTTTATTTAATACTTGAATTATGATAAGAACAAGTAACTGATAATTAATAATCAAGATTTGATTTCGTAATATTTGTCGCCATTCTAGAAGGATGGAGGAGTGCTACAATAATTACAACCTTTTTTAAACTACGAAACTAAATCCCGAACTAACAAAAACTGCATGATAAAGCTACCTCACATTCTAAAAAAAACCTCACATTTTAAAAAAGAGTAACTAGTGGTAGAAAAGTATTTATCTCAGTCAAGAAGTGTGAAGCAATGCTACATAATACTATTTTAACTTTCACTAAGTTTAACATGGTCACTAACACTTCTAATGTCAATTGTAGGACGTCTCTAGTGAGGACATTTTTAAATTATTTAATTAAATAAATTTAAATTTGCTTCGTTTCATTTGAGCCCTCCATTTTGCACTTAGACGAAGAATATGCTTAGCATATTCACTAGCCATAAAAGTTTCCCTTCCATTGTTAAGGAAACCCAAAAACCAACAAACCTCCTTTTACCCAAAGTTCATATATATACACTTATTAGTGAATTACTTTTATTATTTTTATCACCTTTTATCTTTTATTATTTTTAATTAAAAGGACATTATTTTTTTTATTACTAATATTATTTGTTTGACCCTTGATTAAGACATCTCATCTTATATTTGAATACAACCTCTCTTCCATGATATATGAAATGTGAACTTGTTTTGTAATCTATATTTATTATTATTTGTTTAATTCTAAATATAAGGTGTTATTCATGTAGTACTTTACTTTTGGGCATATTTTAATTAATTTATTTCATATATTTATTTTCTATTTCTCATAATCATAAATTTTTCGTAGTAAATCGTTGGTTATTAAATTAATTTTTAATATGTTTTTTGGTTACTAACTTAACAATGTCCTTACCAAAACCCTTTAATGTAGAATTCCTCATGATTCCTCTGTTTTCCCTATTGGCACCCCGCTTTCCTTTCGAGAGTTCAAGAAAAGTTTGGGTATTATTTCTCTATTGGGTCCCCCTTTCCCTTTGAGAGTTCAAGAATAGTTGTTTGGGTACGTAAACACCTCACTCATAACTTTGTGTAACCAGTGGAAATGTGAGCTTCCTTAGGATCACTTCCCAAGTGAAGTACTAACGTTAATTAAATATTTATAAGTTTTTACTAGAGGTATTATAATTTAAATATCTTTTAAATCATTCTAATTATTATTTTCTCATTTTATTTTGATGTAATTATCTCCCTCTACAACCATCTTATAATCAGTATGTTATTTTAATTTTAGTTATTTTTTTTGTTTTTTCTTTTTGCTAAAGTACCCCATTCTTCTAATCTACCCTTATTTATGTTTACTTTCATTAATCTATATTTACTTAATTTTATTCAAAATTTTCATAAAATTAATATAGATCCATGTTAACTGTATATCTATTAAATGTTAAGAATATCTAGATTTCTTGAGATGATTTTTTTTTTACACCTCTTTAATCTAAAGCAACACATCAATACAACTTTTTAACCATAATATTTTTGTTTTCGTTTTTTTATATAATATATA
>APFE031373321.1:0-18984 GCA_000404065.3 Pinus taeda
TATCAGAGAGGAGACACTAATCAAGATCCCAAAAGATGACTCACCTCTCTGTAATCATCTATATATGGATCCCTCATCACAAAGATCCAGAGGCTGGAATTTTGTATCTTATAGAGAAGTGTTGTTGGTATTCTGGTGTACATTCATAGTGTTGGGTGATCTAGCTTGCTTGAGGTGAAGAAGGGCTTCTTAGATGGAGGATGATGCTGGGTCAGAGCACATGGTTGTAATCTTCTTGCTACTTTTCATCTGAATAAAGCTATTCTTGTTTCCTTCCATATTCTTGTTTACTTGTTTATATATGCATGTATATGTTTAATACACATCTGATCCTATATTATTTATGAATTTAGATTCTTGTTTCTTGCATAGTAGTATGTTGCCGTGATTCTACAGGTTCTTTTGAAGATGGGTAGACAAGAAGAAGTGGCGAAGCTCTATCAAGAAGGAGAGGAAATCAAGCTCAAGACTCAAGTTGGTCTTCTTGGTCCTCCTCTCGTCTATTTTCATAAAAGGGAACAATAATAGACTTTGATTGTTTGTTTCTAATATAGCCACCCATCTTAGTGGGAATAGCAGCATCCAAGTGGACACTATTCCCAAATAACAGTACTCCATTGACATCACAACTTCTTATCCATAAACCAGTCTAAATGGTGTTTGTACAATCAATTTTTTGCAGGTAGTTCTATACGCCCATAGAACAACTGGTATGCGCACATCCCAATCGTTCCTTTTTGCATTACAAATCTTCGTTAAGGCATTCTCTAGAATTTTGTTAAAGGCTTCCACTATTCCGTTTGCTTGAGGGTGATACGATGTACTCTTCTTGTGATACATTTGGAACTCTTCAAGAAAGGAAACAATTGTTTCACTTAAGAAATGCGAGCCCCTATCACTCATCAAAATTTTAGGTCAGCCAAACCGAGATAAAATGTATTCAAAAATGAACTTCATAGCTGTGGCCATGCTACAGTCCTTCACGGGTTGTGCCTCAACCCATCTAGTCAAGTATTCGGTTACTGTAATGATGTATCTTGTTCCGAAATTCTTTCCTAGTGGATGAATTGGTCCTACGAAATATATGGCCCACTTATCAAACACTTGTAATGACACTTGTGGGTTCAAAATAAATTCATTCCACCGCAACAGCCTCCCAGTTCTTTAACAAGCATCGCATGCCCTACAATACTCCTTGGAATCCTTATGCACAGTTGGCCACCATAGTCCCACTTGTAGGATCTTCTGCGCATTTTCTTGTCCCGCGTAATGTCCTCCTGCAACTCCTCCATGTGCTTCAATGAGGATACTTTGTTTTTCATACTCCAGGACATACTTGCACAATATTTCATCCGATCCCATTTTATGTAAGTGCCCTACAATAACAAAAAAATCTGCATCCTTGACCACCAATTCTTTCTTTTTCTGTGTCGTATATCTTTTAGGAGCTATACTTGTAGACAAGAATTGGATTATGTCTACAAAATGTTTGTTTACGATACATACAACAAAGAGTTGCACATCAGGTGTTGGATTATTAGGCCCTGACCCAGGTTCATAAGAGTTATTAGCCAAACAAATCCCATAGCTACAATCCCTTTCGGCAACAGCCCGCGGAGCGCAGACTGAGGTCTCACCCAAGGTAGCAGGGGAGGGTGCTGGAACCAAATTTCTGCACCCTTGGGATGTCTTGATGTGGTCTGGAGGAGTCGCGAACCGTTCTGCGGCCTTGCACTACTCTGTTTTGTTATTGGGCTTCCCGTAGATCCGCATAGGTGCACTTTCTTATTAATGAACTTGTTATAGATTTGATCTTCTAGTTATAGTCTTTAAGCAAACATTTAACAATAAAACCCAGCGCGTGCAATCATAATTCTTTAAAGATATAAACCCATATAAAAAACTCATATAATAGATGCATAAACCAAAATACAATATATCCGCAATATTTCAGAAACAACTTATCTTTATTTATATCTTTGTTTTAGTGCAATCTTCTTTCCACCCTATGCACACAACTACAGGGGTTTGCACACACAGCCGCGGACAATATCAGGCCTCCGTGCATATAGCAGCGGAGCCTTTATCTACCCACTAACATCCTTGACTCAAACTTATAGACGTAGAACACTGATTACTTTCACCAACCCATAACACATTAGATCTATTCCAAAAACTTTCCTTCTACCCTTAGAGCCTTACTCTATTATACATTCCCATGGTCCACAGACCATGGGCAGGCTGACTTACTTCCTATTATTATATATTATTTTTGGGTGGACAACCCCTTGAATCAACCTATTACATTTCGCGCTCCATGCATTTCGGAGATTTACAATATTATTACCCAAACTTCTAGGCTTTAAGCCCCAAAACCATTACGCGGGGCCTCCACTACCCAACAGGCCCCCAACACAATCATCGTGACTCATCTTGAGTCACTCGACGGTGCAGCAATACGTGCTGCCTAGGCTTCGTGGTCCACCATCCCTGTGAGTGGCACACTTTGTTCTGCTGCTCCCTCTTTGTCTTCTGCAACTCTTCTTCTAGCTCCTACTCCATTGCCTCCACTAATTCGTGCAACCGATGATGCTCATTCTGCTCTGCTCGATTAACATAGAGCACCCCCTCATAGGATTTTAGCTCATGTTGGGGTGCTGCAGATGAGAATTCTTCGTGCCAATGCAACAAGTATCCAATTTCTGGTCGCCTATACACACTGTCTGCTGCAGATTGTGTTGCAATTTTGCAAGACAATTGTTGCTATCCACGAGATCCCAATCTTCAAGGTGCATTAGAGACGAACTATTAACTGCAATTCCATCATTTGTCTTCGTATTTACAGACTTCCCCTTATCTTTTATAGTTCGTCGGCCAACCCATGGGTTGGGCAGCTACATTCGGACCAGTTCTGCTTCATGTCTAAGATTTTTCGGCACATCCCCTACCATTTGTGCTGAACTCTGCATGGTGCCTATGACCATTGACACCATACTATCTAGAAAGTCCTGTATCTCCATTGGCCATATCACAACCCTTGGGGTTACTCCTTGAGCGTAAATAATGAACAGTTCCATATCGGTGGGAAGGCATAATAGCTTACTTTCCTCAAAATCGCAGATCATTTGACGGAGGCCCCCTATTATTTATAAGCATTTCGAAATTCAAATTCATCGGTTCTCTCCTTTTCTGGTGCCGTAATGTTAAGCCTATGGTAGATTGTTCTAGATTTGGCTCGTACTGCGTCTTTTAATTGCCCGCTACCCGCTCCCTTTTTCCATAACTCAGACATCTTGTCATGAATAGTGTCAGCAAGCTGGATTCTGCTTCTGTACCTACTGATGGAATCCTGCCAGAAACTGTTCCTCCTCAAGTTCTTCCAGTTGTGCAATCCTCTCTTCCAAAGCTGCGGAGTCTGCCATGCCTATCGTCACTGCTATTCACAAACTAGTTACAATGTATTCCATTGGCATGATGGCTTCCTTGCCATAGACTAACTAGAAAGGCGTCTAGCTCGTCAAATTTTTTCCCATTTTTCGATATGCCCATAGCATAACAGGTATGGACAAATCCTAATTGTTTCGCTGTGCATTACATACCTTTGTCAACACAGTCTCCAAGGTTTTCTTGAAAGCTTCAACGGTCCCATTTGCCTATGGATGGTGTTTGGTCAATTTAGTATTCCTAAATTGATATCATTAATTGTCAACCCGGGGCTCGTAAGCTGATGAAGTGAAGGTGTACTATATGTACTTAAGCAACCTCTTTAGAGCTTTTTGTCGTTTGGGGGGTGTTATTTGTGATTAATTTATCTTCCTAAGATGGAGTGATGTATTTATAAACAAATGAGTGATGGTGTGTGTGGAGTGAATTCTAAATGAGTGAGGGTGTGTGATTAGTGGTTTCTAACTATTTGCTGAAAAGGAAGACTTTTGAAGGAAATGAATTAAAATAAACTGAAAGCAAAGAACCACTTTCTAATGGTATTAGACACCATTCATGCTGCTGCAAAAATAAGAAAATCACTTAAAAGACCAATGATAATGTTTATCTCTTCCTAACTCTCTGCCTCTAACACATAGTACTGTGTAAGACACGATTAAGAAGTAGCTAAAAGTAAGTCTAATAAATGATGAAAATGAGAAATCTACTTTAAAGACTAGTGATAATATTTTTCTCTTTCTAACTCTCTGCCTATATCACATAGTACTGTGTAAAGCACAATTAGAAAGTAGCTAAGGTTAGTCTAGAAAGCACCCAAAGCCAGCTGCAAGTGATTAGTATTCTGATCTCTAAAAGATAAGCAATTTATAGTAAGAGATCATTCAAATGTTAACAGACAGTTTTGAGAAATAAAACTAAAAACTATTTATGGAAATAAAGTAAAAGACAACAACTTTGAATCTGTCAACTGAAACTACCACTAGATACAAAGCAAACACATAAACACGCAAATAATCTCCGGTCAAAAACCTGCAAAAGAGCAATGCTGATCAGCTTAAAAGAAAGGATTCAAAATGAATTAAAATGAAGTGAATTATGCTGTACATAGATCAAGAAAAGAAAATGCTGAACATGAAAGTACTATACAAGGCTAATATGAACAGGGGCCCTCCATTCACATAACCCAAAGAAGACTCAAAGTGTTGAAAGCTCCAAAACAACACTGCTTATATTACTCCATGTGCAGAAATTCACAGTCAAGAGTGCTAGAACAACACTATAAAAACAGAGTCTTGGGAATGCTCAAAAATTACAACAAGTTCATAAAAATACAGCAAGTAAAAGTTAACATAAGCATACGCAGACGCAAGTATTTATAGGCATCTGAAGGATAGCCTATGCGTGCTGCTAAAACTGAAAATAAACAAACTGTCATGCATAATAAAAGCTGCAATAACACGTCATGAGCCTGCGTGGGTGAGCTGGAGGTCCTGGTCGTCATGGGCATTGACTCCAGAGTTGGATTATGTCCCCCACATCCTGCGTAACACGGGCAAGTCACCGTCTGAGCTGACGTGACCCAACAGCTTACGCATCACCGTTAAGCTGCCTTCGTTGACCGGATCTTGCCCCTGTTTGAATGGAGGTACAGATGACGTGGATGATTGAACAAATGGCACAGGAACCTTGAGCACCTTGATACCTAAGTAACCATGTGGCTCGTTTGGCGAAATGGCACGTGGAACCTTGAGAACAACAAAAAGGCTGCGGAATCTCCAGATGGCTGCGGAATCATCAGATAGCTGTGGAATCGGCAGAGAGCTGCTGAATGCCTGTAAATATGTCAAAATCTAAACAAAACAGTCACACATTAGCAAAGCTCACTTGATCATGCTTAATGACATCTAATGTAATGATCTGGGTGGTTTTACATGGAAAATGAGGTGAAGGAGAGAGATAGGTGATGAAAAAAACAATAGATAATAGTAGATGATGAGGTGTAGGTTAGAGGCTCTACAGAAGGCACAGGTGTGGATACCCGCAGATGTCCAGCGGTGAAGTTGCGGACCCTGCTTGAAATTTGCTTTAACTACCTGTGACTATTCTGCAGGGTTCTGGGTGCATAATTGATGTCTGGTTACTGATATTGAGTTCTGATAATAGCGTGATTATGGTTGAATGGATCAAGTTCTTAATGACTTATCTTTATGTGATTTAATGTACTAGATCTGGTTGATATCTCACATATTATCCTTGTGTATGTATTGGTGTTTAGGTGATTGAGAAGATTGATTGATTATATTAATGGGTCCAGTATGAAAATTGGATGAAATGTGGCCCTTCAAATTATGTGTTGTGCTTCAGGCGTATCTAGTATGAAAATTAATGAAACGTGGTACCCGAAGAAGAGAAGATTGTAGGCCAGCACCTACATACTAGTATCTTAGCTAGTACAAGAGCTAAGGGGGGGTAGCTCCCTTCTAGTAGCAGTTGAAATCTTTGGAGCATTGTAGCAGGTAGAAGCCCGCGTACTAGTAAATGGATCAACTAGTACAAGAAATATGGGGGTTGTAGCTCTCTGCAGGTAGAAGCCTGCGTACTGGTATAAGACTGCACCAGTACATAAATATTGTAAAAGGATTTTCTTATTAAGAAGAAGATTGAGATGACTTGCAGCAGGTGGTTTTCACCCACATTGGGTTTCCACTTTATATCATGGTGTTCATGTGTGTACTTATGTGGATGATCTGTTCTATTTACTGCACTGTTTAATGTTAATATGGTTGATAATGTTCTAATGCCGTCATAAGGATATCAATCTGAATCATAAGAAGTTGTGGAAGTGGCATATTGAATCTGATATGGGTAAGAAAAAGTTATTGACGTGATCGTACTGATTCACCTCCCCGCCCCCCCCCCCCCGCCCCATCTCTCAGTGTTATTTCCAACAAAGTGTGCAACAATGTAAGCTTGAACTTGAGAAAGTTTGTACCACCAGTGTATCACAAAGTAATCTTGAACATGAGGAGTTTCACATTGATATTTCTACTTTAGAGTATGATAATATGTGTGTTGCATTCAAGGAGCAAACCTTATAGGATAATTTGTGGATAGATTCCCTCTTGAGTTTGTTATTAGGGCCCAATTCAAAGAGATTCTACAGTATCGTGGGTGACAATGCCTTCATACCATAAGCCTAACCATTGAATTTTTTGCCTCAAGTTTGTTGAAAAGGCTCGCGTCCATCACATTATTTTTCATGACCCATGACTCTATAAGACTACCCTCATATTTTGTTTGGTTAGGAAAAAGTGTTTTCAATTGAGCAAACTACCTAGCCTTCTTATTCAAATTGACTGGAATTTTTCAATGTTCCGATGAATCTCTAACCATTTTTGGTGTGCATCTTTACTAATGAGTTTTATATGCCATGAGCCTATACATTTTTTAAATCCCATGTGTTAAAAGAGAGTTTACTTTTGCATCAGATTGGCAAAATACCTCAAGGAATTTTTATTTAATTGAGTTGGGGACAAAAACATGAAATATTTGGGTAGGTATATAAACCTACCAAACACCTTCTTTCACTACAAAACTCTGAACCATAAGATCTATGACTACCCACCAATAGTATAATTCAATCCTCAAGTAAACTACTACTCCTTGATAAATATAGGTTAAAAATGGTCCAATAATAAACAATCATAATGATGGTGATACGATGCAAGTGGTTCACAAGAATTGTTAAAGAAAAAATGCCACTCTTTCCCGAAAGGTTACCACTCCTAAAGCTCCTATAGCTAGTGCCTTTAATCAAATTCAACCTACAACATAGTCAATGTTAAAGCCTCATGACTCATCCTATGTAGGCATCCAAATCAAGAGGGGGAGATTCAAGAGCATGGACCTCACCTCCTTTATTTCTCTAGTGAAAGATGAAGCCATTGGTATACTAAACCATCACCATGGATCATTAGTTCCCATAATTGAAAGAGAATGAAATGGTCAATCCATGTGGTGTGTCAAATTACCTTGGAGACTATACAGATGAGATGAATTTCATCCTTACTCATTCCTAATACAATATGCATCATGGAATGTCAAAGATTATCAATCCCTCACAAAAAAGCATAGTCCCAAAAAATTAAAACATTCTAAAGAATCTTACTATTGCTTGTTTCAAGCAATGAAGTTTATAGTTATCCTCTTATAGTAGCTTTTACAAGGGATTTGTTCGAGTACTACATGCTTCATTTCAAACCATGGATAGAAGTTAGTGGGGGTTTAACTATACTTTCCCTAAAGTTAAAATTTATTGAAGTTTATCAAGGAAAAAGTCTAAAATGGTAACTGAATTTTACATTAGTAATATAGATAGATAATTCTTGACTACCCAATATTTATGCATATAATTATGAAGTGCAGCAAGCATAAATTTGGTTATAATTAGTTGATGAACCACTAGAGGCTCACTAGTTGGTTTGTAGTGATTTTCGATATGGTGGAAAAACTAAAAGATAAAGAGGGTGTCTTGCAGAATGAATAGATCAATGGGAAAATAATGCCCTATTTGCAGTGAAGGCTAATCTAGGGTTTAATCATTATAAGATTTTACATTATGACTTTGTCAAAATTTGATTAACCAAGAACAATTTTTGAATGAACACTTAGAGAATAATAAACAAGCTTGACGTGGAAATCCTTTCAAAATGAAACTTTTTTCTTCAAATGCAAAGGTAGCAAGCTTGCCTAAGTTTAAGGAGAGGCCACTTTCTTAAACCATCAACTCATTTTGTTCTTAATTTATTGGGAGAATGATAAAATGGAAATGGACAACATAAGTTTTAGTATGAATGTATCATGCCTTGAAAACCCCCACTATATTCCTTTAATAAAAAGAGTTGAGAACCTTCTGCTCATATGTATGGAATATGACAAATGAATTGTCTTGTGTGTGGACACCATCTCTAGATTCATGCTTTTCAATTGGGATTTTGACTAACAAATAGCTTATGTTAAAAGGAAATAAAAAATAAAATGGATTCATAGTCCCATTCCTTTACACAGTTCCTTATGGAGAAGAGAAGTAATACTAAATGCCCAAGCTATGACTTCTTTTAAAAGTTGATAGGGCTAACAAGGCTAAGGGAACTTAGCTTTTAGTCCAATTTCACTGGTTAAAAACTAATGATATACCCATTAAGGCCTATTTATGGTACTAGCAATCAAGAAACTTTGCGAAATAATTGCAACAACCAAAACTATAGTTAGTCACTTGACTAACTAAGAATAGATTGACAAGATGTTATTGAATCACTACGAAATGGTGTTTGAAGTCTAAAAAGTGCATGTAACTCTGAAGCAATGTCAAGGTACTTCTAAATATGGATGTTACTTTTGTCTAAAATATGTGATGGAACATTATCCTTGAGTCAAGGCATAAAACTATAGAAGATTCATCCCACAGTGATAGGATAAGTAAGACACATGGATAACTTACAAAAGGTCATAGGCTTAAGATGTGAGCTTACAACAATGATGGAAAGGAGTTATACTTGTGAATAGTCGTTGATTGGATATATGTTTAGGATGAGATGCCCATGGAGTATATTGCGCTGAGCTTGTGGATTGCAGTGTTGGCTGATATGGAAGATCGTGAGAATATGGAGGAGCGCCTCGTACAGTTGATGGAGTTGGAAGAGGATCGATTTTTAGTGAGATTTCACCAATAGGTGCAAAAGGAGTGCGATAAGGCATGTTATGATTGAAACATAAAGAAGTGCACCTTTCAAGTGAACGATTTAGTCTCATTATATATATATAATAATGTGTTGTGGTTACGCACGAGAGACATCATTTCATTAGTAGTCAATGGTCAAAACCACTATCGAATGAGAGGTGGCCCGTGAATAATGACAATGGGAACCGAGGTACAAGTACAAACTAACATAATGTGAATAGATGTTTTAATGTTCAACAACTGAAAGAGGAGTGCAATCATTACTAAATGATGGAAACCCACTATGATATGCAAGATAAACAAGATTCAATGATGAAAATGGTAACCAAGGTATTGGGTTTCTAAATCAAACCCTCAAAGAAAACATGTTATGGTTGATAAACATAAATTCATTGAGAAAGTTCCATGATGTGTGTTTGAAACCATCATGGGGTATGAAGACCATTGATTGGTGATAATGACTTGGACTTGAAACAACAAGATGGGTTAAGGATGAGTATCAAACACTGAGTATCAAACTCAAGAATGTTTTGAGATGATCATAATGGTGACTAATCTAGGCAACAATCATGAACCCTAACACAATAACTTGACCAGATATCATAGCAGATTGGGTTGCAAGTAATGTTGATGGCATACTAGAAACCATAAAGATAAAACTAAACTAATGGTATAAGTGAGACTCAAGGACCATGTAGACAAAATCAAAAGGATGGAGTGAATCAAACCTATGGGAAGGGCATACATAGGTGACTCAATATAGATTCTTCATTCAAGGGTGACACTAACATCTTCTCAAAATATTGAAGAGATGAAAATGGGGCATAACTTAGAGGTTGTATAAATAGCTCATTTTTTTTTTTTTATTTTTATTTTTTATTTTTTATTTTTTATTTATTTTTTATTTATTTTATTTATTTATTTATTTTTTATTTTTATTTTTTTAAATTTTATTTATTTATTTATTTTATTTTTATTTATTTATTTATTTTTTAATGGTTTTGTATGTTGATGTTTTATAGTTATTTGTGGTTTTGGTAAGTTTTGAGAATGATATGGAAGGGGGATAGGGATTCATGTGAGAAAAAATGGGTTCAAATGTGTGAAAAGGGAACATAAGTTAAAAAATGAGAGAGAATGCAAGTGGGAAATAAGCATTGAATGCCTAAGTGTAGGCCTTCCATCTAATGATGATATTTTCCATCCATGATGCAACAAAGATCAAAAGTAGAAACAAAAACACATCAAAGGAACTCATCTCCTTTGCATCAACATTATTAATACAATGCTTCATATGCATATAACTGACAAACATCATCAAAGTTCTTCTAACTAGTAATTGATGAAATAGTCAGTCTCTCTCTCTTCCAATCTCTTTGGTGTGTTAGGTAAGTGTGGGAGCACATCCTCAAAACATGTGGATAGAGCTCTTCACATGCCTCAATTTATACTTTGTTAACTTCAGTGTCATACATCTCGCATCAAAAGCGTTTCTTAATATTTATAGTGTGGGAATACTCCTCCACCCTATAACCTCCTCACTGCACTTGGTACAATGTACAACACATGTTGATAGTTGTGCAAAGAATATAACAAATACCCAACATTATCCACCACTTTTGAATATGGTTAAATATATGAGTGTCATTATCCTACTTAAAAGAAGATAAAATTCTAGCCCTTTCTTTGTATCAAAATGGTAATCCAAAATGGTCGAGGAATGCCTTTGCTAAGGCATCAAAATTCCTAAAGAAGCTCTCATGAGCTTGATATAACATTTTATAATCACCCCAATTAGGGTATGTTTGAAGAGTCTCGGTCTTATGGAATCATACACTAAGGAGTTTGATGGGAACAAAGGTGGAAATTCTTCACATGATTCCTAGGTTTCTCTCTAAGCTTCCTTCAAATTTTTGAAAATTTGAGATAATTTTGGTAGGAAATAGGGGCCATTAAAGATCATGAAGCATGAAGTCATTCATGAGCTTCATCAAATTTGGAAAATTTAATGTTTCTAAAATGAAAGTCTCATATAGGTGATTGAGTTCCAACTTCTTGTTGAGAAATGGCAACGAGAAATTCTAGTTTAATTTATCCTTGAATTAAACAGTGAATTAAATTTGAATTCTATTCTCATAACAACTTAAAATAGTTAAATTAAGTTTATTTAACTTACTTAACTTACGAAATTCGAGTTGGAAGTCTTTTGGAAGTCATGTATATGTTCTCCCTACTTTGTAGGAGTCCAGTGTGAGTTAATTGTGAACTGTAAAATAGAAGACTCAATTTGATGAGTCAATGCAGTTAAATTAGTTCTCAAATTGATTGAGAGAACTAATAGTGAGTTAACAGTCAGTGGTGACACTAATGAACTCCACCATTGCTACTCTAGTTAACTGAATATTTACTCTTAAGAAACTCATGCATGTCGATTCTGAGAAAGACCCAGTTGAGACTAGAGTGCAGGGATAGTGTACTATTTGTTTTAGATTTTTTTGAGTTGCACTGATAGTGCGTGCATTCAGGAATTGATCCTTGAGGGTTTCCACTATTTTTAGAGGCTTTACTTCCCTTTAAATAAAATCTATCCTTCATAGGAATTACACATTGGAATAAAGACTTGGAGAGCTTATAAAGAGGCTAAGATATGGCCTTGAGCCTGCTTATGAGTTGGAGATTGAATTCGATGTGTTGGGTTTTTTCTAGAGAGAACAAGCATTGTAATTTCATCTTGATTTTACAGATTAATACAAAACATATAATGGGGTTTTGAGTTGTGGCTTTCCCCAGATATTTATTGTGTTATGTGCCTTTGATTCTCTTCTTCTATTGCTTATTGTTGTCTCAATGTTTATGGGCTTCCACTGTAAAGAATAGAAGTAGAGTCTTGTCTCTTGCTTTAGAAAATTGCATTAGCTTGTGAATCTACAAGATTTTCTACATGGTATCAGAGCAAGATTGTTTTTTGGGCTGAGATTTTTCGAAGCATATCTGAGAATTTATATGCAATTTTTTTAGAAACAAATTTCATATCTGGATTCCTTGGGAAAACATACCCAAATTTAAAAAAGAAATCAGCTGAATCGAAGTTCGGATGAGGGAGATATCGCTGATCTAAAATTAGCTCTCTAGAGGAGATTTTGAAGTTTTGAGTTTTGGGTTATAGGTGAAAGTCAAATTTACATACATGCTTTAGGATCGGTAGATGGCATTCCATGGGTTGAGGCTTGAGTATGCCTTGGAAGGCAACTTGAATTTTATAGCCTAGAGGGACATGATGGAGTTTGTGCTAGAAGATAATGGCTTGAAGGAATTCATTGATCAAGAAGTCCCTAAGCCAATAGCTACGGATGCATAGAACTTAGCCCAATGGAAGAAGTGTATGCAAAGGCAAGACATATAATCCTTGAGGGAGTTTGATACCACATTATCTCGAGTGTCCATGGCAAGGAAACTCCACATGCTATGTGGAAAACATTGACGGACTTGTACCAGAATAACAATGATCAAAGGAAGTTGGAATTGAAGGATAAACTTCATAAAATCAAGATGGAGAAAGGCGAGACGATTCCAAAGTACTTGAACAAGTTCACTCAATGTCGGGATGAACTTGGAAGTGTTGGAATCATGGTTTCCGAGGAGGATATGGTGAGCTTTTCTCTTGTTGGGCTCCCAAAGAGTTGGCATAGTTATCAAGACTCTATCAATGGTCAGGAGAAGTTGCCATATTGGGAACGTCTATGGTCGGATTTGATGCAGGATGATATCAGAAGGAACACTAGGGATGGTTCTTCATTAAAGACTGATGATGAAGAGAACTGTGCCTTAGCGATTAAGGCGAGGAAGGGGAAATGTAAAATTTCCCATTCTAAATCAGATTCTTATCCTGGAGGTAAGAAGAAGGACATGACAAAAGTTAAATGCTTTCATTGTCACAAGATGGGTCACTTTGCTACAAATTTTCCATTGAAGAAGTCCAAGGAGAAGTCCTCAGGAGGAGCAGTGGGTGAGGCTTTGGCCTCCCAATTCAAATTGGAATTTTCCCTCTTTGCATGCATGGTGTCTTCAATGATGGGAAGTATCCAGTACTTAGACAGTGCAGCTTCTTTCCACATGACTGACAACAAAGAGTTATTTAGTGAACTAGAGGAGAATGATCTCAAGATGCATATCGATATGGGTGATGATGGTAAGTATAGTGTTACTGGTGTGGGCGCTATTACTTTTTAGAGGGATCATTCGTCTCCACTCACCTTGAAGAATGTAATACATGTACTCGGACTGACAAAGAACTTGGTATCCATTGCCATGCTTGAGGATAGAGGCTATGATGTGATATTTTTGAAAGGAAAGGCGTTCCTTTGACACATACCCACGGGTTCAGTAAAGAAGATAGGGATTCGAGTTTAGAATCTTTATAAGATAGAGGTAGATGATTGTGTTGCTTTGAGTTCAAAAGAGGAAAATATGTTGAGTTGAGACATCAGCGAGTTGTGGCACAGGAGGTTGGGCCACTTGCATCATGGGGCTTTCAAGATATTATTGCAAATGTCTATCGTCTTCCGAAAGGTATGCTTGAGCAAGTTGATGCATGCAAGGGTTGTACTTTGGGAAAATACACCAAGTCTTCCTTTGGAGACAGAGACAGTCGAGCAAAGTTTATTCTGGAGAGAGTCCATTCATATGTGTGTGGACCATTCTCAATAGAATCCATGGCCAAACACAGGTATTACATTATATTTGTTGATGACTATTCTCGTAAATGTTGGGTATTTTTTATGCAGAAAAAGGATCAAACTTTCACAAAGTGTTGTGAGTTGAAAGCATTGGTAGAGAAAGAGTCTAGCAAGAATGTTAAAGCTCTACGGAGCGATAACGATGTTGAGTATGTCTCCAATGAGTTTAAGAAATTCTGTGCAGCAGAAGAGATTAAATGAGAGTTGGTGGCACCCCATAACCCTCAATAGAATGGAGTTGCCAAGAGGAAGAACATGAGCATAGTAGGGGAAACAAGGGCGATGTTGCATTATTAGGGCCTATCACTACACTTCTGGGCTAAGACATGCAACACAATGGTTTAGGTTCAGAACCGAAGCCCACATTGGATACTTGAGATGAAGACACCAAAGGAATCTAATTACGGTAAGAGACCAAATGTTGGTCACTTTAGGATTTTTGGGTCATCGGTTTATTACCATGTGACCAAAGATGCATAGAAGAAGCTTGATCCAACAACAGAGTTGGGGATCTTTGTGGGGTACAATGATACACCCCACAACTATTGGGTGTACATTCCGACCAATCGAATGACAGTGGTTCGCAGGTATATCAGGTTTGAGGAGGAGAAGGCCATGCGAGTATCCCTTGAGAGGGATCTTGAGCTACATGCGGATAAGGAGATTTTAGCTCTTAAGATTGAGGGGCCTTAGATTGATGTGGAGCAGCCACATGCAGAGGTTTAGAGGGTGGAGACATCCACTCAGGCAGAGTCTTCCAGAGAGGGAAGAAAGCGCAGTAGAGAGGCTAATAGATTGTTGGATGATGCATGGGAGAATGTGGGAGCGCCCCCTCCTCAGCACAGAAAGAGGAGGAAACTAGAAAGGTACACTAGATACATGGAACTTGTGGGTGTATGTGTTGTGACAGAGCCTTCTTCCTTTCAGGAATCAGTGCAACAACCGGTTTGGGTTGATGCGATGGTGGAGGAGTGTTACACAATATTTTTTCATAGTCCCTGTACTCCCCATTCCTTGATCCTGGAGGACCTCTATAATGAACCCCGCATGCTTTGCCTTCATGAAGGAACTCCCATTGAGTCCCTCTTCATGAGAAGATAAATTCCCTTTTGCACTATTTCCCCTAAAACTTCTATTTTTCCCATTTTACAAGACCGACGCTAATGGGCTTTGTCTCCCCCGCACCGATGTGCAAAGATTAGCACTACTCCTCGCGCTGACCGAAGCAACTGAGCTGTGTTTCAGTCACATTGGTCCTGTTATGGAAAGTTTTTTAAATTAGAGCTGAAACTCCTAGCTCTAGAAGCTTCGTAACGGAAGTCTGGTAAATGGTTTAGCCAAATGGGATCGAGGATGACAGTTTGGGCTCCTTTCCCCTATAATTATGGAACTACCTCAAGGTATAAGTCATTCTACCATGAGAAGAGGATCCATTTCCCATCCATATTTCCTATATAAACCCCCTTCTTTCCAAGCACAAACTAGTTGCGGTCATAGTTTTTGGTTAATTGTTGATGCTATTTTGGTTTGTAGAAAAGCAAGCTACTACTAATTGTAGTTATCTAGTTGTGTGAGGGAGAAGTGTGATTTGGTTTGGAGTGAAGCCTAAAGGGAATATCTTTGAAACTATTGTTGTTTGAAGCCATCGTGGAATGCTAGTAGAAGTGTGTGGGAACCTGGTCTTGTCAGAGGAAAACTGCAACGTCAAGACGAATGGTTGTGATCTCTCTTTGATATTAATATATGCAACTATCGATTGATTTCCTACATGTTTTGTAATATTACATATTCATGGCTTAATGTTTCTTGACTTGTTAAGTAGGTTGAATTGCAATTTGTCTATTATTAAGTTTGTTGTCTGCTGTTGTTTACTTATTTCAGGAGTTTGAAGAAGGAAGCGAGATATTGCTGGAGCGAGCAAGCGAGGACATCATCAAGCAGGATAAGCGGACCAAGAGGTAGGCCCTCTTGATTGATTCTAATCTAAGGAAATTTCCATAGAATGTATCTGTTATGGCTAGACCTGTTGGGTCCCTATAATACTAGTGATTACACCATTAATATTGTAGTTGCATCCCTTATTAATATTGTTATGCCCCTATTATCCCCATATTGTTATTATTGTGCCCCATAGAATCCCTCTATTGTTATTTTTTTGGCTTTATATTATTATTGTTAGGTCGGTTGGGTTATATTGTGACTCCTTAGACTCCTATATATAGAAAAGAGGTTTTGTCATTTGAATCATCTAAGAATTGTTCATTTATGTAATGTAAAGGAAGTTTTCCCCTCGAAGAGGCTGAACTCTAAGGTGCTAATCTATCTTTTCTATCTTTTCTTGAGTTGGTTTCATAACATTTGGTATCAGAGCTTTGGATTCTACGATTTCGTTGCTCCAAACAGGTCATCGTGGAATTTTCTTATAACTCTTTTTTTTTTTTGCGAAGTTCTAGAAGCTAAAAAAAAAGCTCATTTGATAAGAAATCGCGTTGAATCTCAGGTCCGAATTTCAGAGCTTTTCACGCCATATTTGCGGAGATATTATCTGAGGAAGTTGGTCTTTTTGCAGACTCCTGAATTACATTCCAAATAGGTGACCTGAGGAAAATCATCATAACTTTCTCTCTGAGCATCGGATTGAAATTTCATAAGAAGGTACAGAAAGAGGACAGACTATAGTTTCTTGTATATATTTTTCAGAGCCAAAGGTTGAAACAATAACTCGTGGCACGTCGTACAAGTTCACTTTACTGAACTAGTCTATAATCAGGTCACTGTGGGAGATTTTGCATAACTCTTCCTTGGAGAATCCAATTTGGATCAGATTGGTGGCATTGGAAAGAGGACACAGAGGGCTACTATAGGTTGCAATTTTAGAACTGGATGATTCGAAATTACAAAGATACATTAGAGGCAATATCGAGCTCCTACAAAGTGAAAAAAAGTGTGTAGATTCTTTTAAATTTTTGCTTAAGATTGGTTTGAAATTTTATTTTGAAGGAATTCAAAGGGCATAGTGGAGCATTATTATCAGTAACTGATGCCCTGAGGAAAGAAAATGCAAACACCTAATAAGCAACCTGAAATCTCTAGCATGACTCATGAAGAAGAGGAAGAAATGCTACATGATATATCAAAATTACAAGAACAAGTGCAACAAATGTCACGCTCACAAAAGCTAACAGAAACTAAGATAAATGGCGTGGAATCTAAGATAAATGGCATGGAAGCTAAGATGGATGATTTGAAGATAGATTTGAAGACAGATTTGAAGAGAGACATGGCAGATTTGAAGACAGACTTGAAGACAGACATCGCAGATTTGAAGACAGATTTGACAAATTTTCTACAAGAAATACTTACTAATGGTGAAAAGGTTGTAAAGGAAACTCATGTTGTGAACAAAAGAAATGTGTTAATCATGATTTCATAGACTCTAATGTGGGATCGAAGACCCACCATATTCCAAAAATCGATATGAGGAAGTTTGATGGCAAGGATCCTGCAACATGGATATTACAGATGGAGAATTTTTTCGATCTCAATAATGTGTAAAACACACAAAAGGTACATATTGCAACTTTATATTTGGAACCAAATCAGTTTATATGGTATCAATGGCTTTGCTCTCGTAAACAAATTATCACTTGGGCAATTTTTACGGAAGAATTGACAACACATTATGAGGATACAAAAAGCAACACTTTTTTTTAGCCAAATTATAAGTCTCAAACAAAAGGGTTCAATAATGGAGCACATTGAGGAGTTCCAAAAATTGAACATAAGGGTAAAAAATATTCCAGAGGAGCATATGATTGATGTGTTCATAGGGAATTTAATGAATAATATCCAACATGATGTTCGCCTTTGGGAACCTGATTCATTAGAGAAGGCATTCAGGTTAGCAAGAAAAATGGAAAGCATAATTATGGCAACCAGGAAGCATACCACTCACAACTATAAAGATGGAAGTGGTGTTGCCCCTAGTCTTCCACAACCTATAAGGTTCACACCACAACAATTGGAAGAAAAAATAGCAAAAGGGATTTGTTACAGTTGTGATAGCAAATACACTAAAGGTCATAAGTGTGCTGAGAAGAAATTATCTACATAGATTGTGAAGAGGAAGAAGAAAAGGAGTAAGAAAGGTCAAAGGAAGAGGATATACTTCAGGAACAAAGCCTAGATGAAGAAGAAATGAATCCGACCATATCTTGTAATGCATTGGCAGAATTACCACTCCTCAAACCATCAAGATAGAGGACAAATCAAGAAGAAAAAGGTAATAGTGTTGATTGATTCAGGAAGTACCCACAATTTTATTCATTGTAAGGTAGCAAAAGAATTGAATTGGTTCTTATATCCAGCACCAGAGTGTCAAGTGATGGTTGCAAATGGAGGAACAATAAATTTCTCTGGAAAGTGCCATAATATCAAGCTATCGATGGGAGAATATGTATTGACTAGCCCAATGCTTTCCATTCCAATGGGAGGTGCTGATGTTGTACTAGGAGTCTAATGGCTACAATCCTTGGGTACAATAGCTTTTAATTTTCAAGAACTTTTCATGAAATTTTTTGTGGAAGGAAAGGAAGTTGAATTAAGGGGTATTGGAGGGAAACTAGGAAAGATAATTAGCTCTAACGGTATGACAAAGCTTCTAAAAAAGGAACAAAGGGGTGTAATTGCACAATTATGTTTGCTAGATGTTTCCACATTGGAATCATCTATTTCTCCAGATCTCCAAAAAGTTTTGGATAATCATTCCAAGGTATTTGAGACTCCTAAAGGTCTCCCACCTGTTCGTGATCATGATCATGCTATTCATCTGATTCCAGGAAGTGTTCCTCCAAACATCAGGCCGTACAGATATCCCTATGTCCAAAAGAGTGAAATTGAACGTATGGTTGCAGAAATGCTAGAGAGTGGTATAATTCAACCGAGTCAAAGTTCTTTCTCTACTCCAGTAGTATTGGTGCACAAGAAGGATGGATCATGGTGCATGTGTCCGAATTATAGGGAGCTCAACAAGCTCACTATTAAAGATAAGTTTCCCATTCCTCT
>APFE031373321.1:21810-35856 GCA_000404065.3 Pinus taeda
TCAATTTCGGAGTATCTTATCAAGTGGAAGAACTTATCCGCTAAAGATTCCACATGGGAGGATGAGAATTTTATACAGAAGCATCCAAAACTACTCAAGCATTGAGGACAATGCTTTTTTGAAGGAGAGGGGCATGTTGGGTCCCTATAATACTAGTGATTACCCCATTAATATTGTAGTTGCATCCCTTATTAATATTGTTGTGCCCCTATTATCCCCATATTGTTATTATTGTGCCCCACATAATCCCTCTATTGTTATTTTTGTGGCTTTATATTATTATATTTAGGTCGGTTGGGTTATATTGTGACTCCTTAGACTCCTATATATAGAAAGGAGGTTTTGTCATTTGAATCATTTAAGAATTGTTCATTTATGTTATGTAAAGGAGGTTGCCCCCTCGAAGAGGCTGAATTCTAAGGCGTTGATATATCTTTTCTATCTTTTCTTGAGTTGGTTCCATAACAAGACCCATTATTGGGCTAGAGGAATTCGTTTGTGTCCGCACTTATAATTTTACTTCACCACAAATTGGCGACTCCACTGGGGAGATCCCATCCTTTTTGTTTGTCTTGGATTTCATGATTTCGTGAGAAATTCTCTAGTTCCACGTTTTCCCTTTGGTTCTGTTTCTTTTCTCTTGCTTACTGGTCTGAGTCTAAAATTCATAGTAGTAGATCTGGTCCTTGTTTCATTTTTTTTCCTTACCTACCTCGATCAGCACGCTTAATCCACTAACAATCACATTGACCAGCACAAGTTGCTGAGGAACAGTCACACCGACCAGCCTCTGGTGCTTGTTGTCAGTTAGGCAGTTGTGCTGATGCCTGTAAGAGAAGATTAAGGCTTGACCCCAATCTTGGCCAGTGTGTTTTGCTCTTGTGGTTTTGACCTCATAAGCCTTTTTGACCGTTTTCTCCCTCACAAGAAAGCTTCATTCAGCTTGCTTTGTGTGCTTGCTTAGTTTAGCCCACGCTCTAATGTGTTAAGTTTGGCCCTGTGTGAAGTTCTTTTTTATTTTTTCTTTGGGTCCCTCGATCAACACTAGTTGTCAGTTAGGTAGTCGCGCCGATTAGGCCATTGATACTAGTTGTAGTAATGTTCAATTGTGCCGATCGACGCTACTTTTGGCCTAAAAGTCGCTCCAGTCTCATGGGTAAGAAAAAATCTGAATTTCTCCCATTCTAGTGCCAGTGTGTCTGAACCCTCAAACTCTCTTCTTCCTCCCAGAAGTGACTAGGATGCTTTGTTTTCAATTGAATGAGTGAAAGAGTCTCGTTTTTCTCTTATTTTGAGTGTCTCTTTTCTCTTTCCAAGCATAGATTACATTGCTTAGTTTGTCGATTGAAGCATTTATGTTTTTGGTTTGTTTGATGCTGGGAATAAGTTGTTTTCAGTTTCATTTATCATGCTTTGGATTTGATTGATGCTTGTTTGTTCAGAATTATGAAAATTTTCATTTAAGGTGCTTTATGTGAAAGATTCATTTTGCATTTTATGAAAAGGAGAACGTCATTATGGTTTACTTAAGCGAAAATATTGCATTTGTAGTGTTATTGAGAAGCTAGAATTGCACCATCATAGGCATGGAAATGGAATGAAACTTATTATGTTGTTATAGGAATATTAAGTGCATTTAGAACATATATTAGTGAAAGATTTTAGTCTTTGGTTTTTGCATTGGTTTTGTGTTCCCTATCTCTCAATTAGTGTTAACTTTCATCAAAGACAAAGATCTCTTTTCTCATATAGATGCATATAGGAGTTTTTCAGATGATAGTGGTAGGGCCTTGTAATTGAACCTAATTCAAGATAAACCGTTAAAATTTATTGAATTAACCTAAGGAAGCATTGAAACTTAATGCTCACATTTAGTGGTCTAGGCTAGAGACGTGTTCCGACGTCTTTAAACCTAGCAGTTTTCATTTTCTTCGACATTAGATAGTGCTAGTACGGAATTGTGCTCCCCATACCATCGTGTACATAAAGGGAGACCCCACTAGGTTTCAATCCTTTATCCATAGGAAGCTGAGTCTGCTGCCTTGTAAGCATGATACACCGAACACAACATTCGGGGAGATTGCTTGCCCATACTTCTTAGTTCGCCGGGAGGTTTTCTACAGTCCTGGTAATCCTTTTACCTATATTATCCGGGGCAGTCATTTTGGTATTTTTGACTCGTTAAATTTAAAAGATCATTGAGCACTTGTCCTTTCAAGCTCATTTCAAATCGAACTTGATAGAGTCACATTTCATCCTTTTCTCGACTCTTAAAACATGAAAACGCAAAGTTTTGTTTCAGTGTTTTAATATTAACTTCCCACGAAATATTCTTGGTAAAAGTTACCTTCCTTAGTAATTCTTTAGGGTCAATTCCAATCGAAACATTTCCAGAGTCCACTAGTCAAGGATGCCCTCGGATGGGAATCCTGGTCCTGTTCCTTCTTTTGGAAATGCTAGTGCTCCTTATATGGCGACGTTGTCCCATCCTCAGTTAACCATTGGTTTATCTGTCTGGTTATTTTCGACCTCGGTGGTCCCGAGTGTCCAAAATACTGCCTTTCCATCTCGTTCATTTGAATCACACCACGTTAATTCTAAGGTTGACCTCTCCCCTTCTTCCCCTATTTCTTCATCTTCCTCTTTACTTCACCTGGTGAAAGTTTGAAATCCAGTAACCAAGAGGCTAAGAAGAAGAAAAAGAATAAAGAAGAAGAAGTTTGATAAGGGAGAGGCCAACCGTGAAGCAATTGCTCTAAATGCACTTCATGTTGACAAACCTTCCGATCCTCCACAGAAGGTAAAATTCCCTTGCAGGCTGTGTAAGGGTGACCATCTCCTTCGAGACTGTCCTGGCATTCCTATAGTCTTAGAGGTACGGTCTCAAAACCTGAACCGACCATCCTCGTCGACCTCTGTAGATCATGTCGATGTTATGCCTTCAATTGGTGATGGTAAGAAGGAGGGAAAGATTAGATTCCCCTGTAGGTTATGTGAAGGAGAGCATCTTCTTCACCTTTGTCCTCTTATGGACAAAGCTTCCAAACTTTTTGAAAATATTGCAACTCCTCAAACCCAACTTCCTATTGGTTATCAGAGGCTTTCTTTTGACCCTCTCCCGGTTGATAAAGAGATTGACTTGGATTCATCTCTTGCCCATCCTGCTCTTCCCAAGCAAGACTCTTTTATGTTTTTTCCTGACCAACCATTGGTCGAAAAGAGTGTCGACTTGGTTCTACCACCAATTTTTCACTCTGTTCTCGAAGAGAGTAGTGATCATATTGCTCATGTTCTTATCGTCTCCTTTGATTCTCATGAATCGAAGAGTGGACCTCCCATCCTGATAGTTTAGGAGAGTCCTCCTATTCTTGTAGAGCATGGGGGCAATCATATGATACCCCCACCAAGTAGTTCTATTGTCTCTTTCGATTGGGGTCCATTGACTGATTTCTGCCTCCCATCTTATGTGCCTTTCCAAATCACAGTACAAGCCTATAATATGGTAGTACATGGAACTATATTAAATGAAGGCACATCTGTCAGCATCATGTCTTCTACTACTTGGCAAGCTTTGGATTCCCCACATCCTGTGCCTGTCACCCAGAATTTGTTAGCTTTCAACAGAGGAACCAATCAACCCTTAGGGATCCTTCCGAAGTTCCCTATTACTTTGGGAGGAAAGACCATCTGTATAGACGTGATGGTAGTCCAAGGTCCGTTAGATTTCAATCTTCTCCTTGGACGTAACTATGTTTATGTCATGGGAGCTCTTGTTTCTTCACTTTTCCATGTGATTTGTTATCTGCACGAAGGGAGAATTGTGATTATTGATCAACTGTCATCCATTGGTTACCAGGCGCCTCCTTTGCAATCATCATCCCCTATCAACTCTTATTTGCAAGCAATACCTTCCCTTCCACAGGTCAATTATGTGGCTACCCATTCCGTCTCCACATCTACTGATGATCACACAGATGGTATTGTACATTATGTACTAGGGGTGTTGGAACCTGATCTGTCCTTGGTACAAAATGACATGTATTTCTCCCAGAGGGTGGTTCTTCCATCTAGTGAAGACCTCTTGGGAGCCATGTTCTCTTATGGTTCATGAACAGATGTATGAGGATAGTTCTTGGTCTTGTGTCAACCTCATTAAAATATGAAACAAAGGGTATGAGGATAGTTCCTGGTCTTGTGTCAACCTCGTTAAAAAAATGAAACAAAGGGTCGGAGCATAGTTCCTTGTCTCGTGTCAAGCTCGTTAAAAAATGAATCAAGGAGTTCGAGGATATTTTCTTCCTATATCAACCTCGCTAAACAATGAAACAAGGAATGTGAGAATGGTTCTTTGTCTTGTGTCAAGCTCGTTAAAAAATGAAACAAGGGTCTTAAGAATAGTTCTTTTACTATGTCAACCTCATTAAAAAAATGAAACAACTCCCTTTTCCAAATTGAGTCTTTGATTAAAATCTCGTAAAATCCTAGTCGAGTCTTTCCAAGATCTTGAAAGTGAACCTTCATTCCATCCATCTAGTTGATTGAAATGAAGCTTGGGGGCATGTACCTCGTTTGAGTCATTATGTTGGGGGCATGCAAAATTATAGCAAGCATAGTTTTTTGTTTCAAGCTTGTGTGAACATGAAACCAAATCTATGCAGAGTTCTCCATAGTTCAAGCTTGTGGAAAAATGAAGCCACGCCTAATTTACATCTCGTGATTTCTTTTTTTATCAGATAATTTATGCTAGATGAGCCTTGGTTGTTTAATTCCATCGCCACCATCTCTTTGGCTGATCATATGCTTTCACTTAGTTGTTTTCCTTTCCTGAGGGACCATAGCGATGAGTGGTTTTATTAGCCAGCCTCTTGACCATTACATGTTATGAGTAGTTCCACCATTGTCGGAACCAATTGCTACCCTTTATACCACTCGTTCCTCTAGGACGAGTCACGTTTCAACTCTTTTCTCGACTCGTAAAACTCATATGAAAAGATTGCTGAGTATTTTTCCCTTTTGACTCGTAAAAGAGAATAAAATGGGGGGGGGGGGGGGGGGGTTCCACTTTCAGCGCTTTTTCGAACCTTTAAAAGCGAAAAAATGGTCGAGCCCTTGTCGTTTTGAACTCGTTAACGGATGTGAAACGTCATGCACCCAGTATAAGTTTACACCTTTTTCGGGTTGGGAGGCACTATTTACGAAAAAGGTACTCCTTGACTGAAATGGTCAAGCAGTTCTCTCAAGTATTGTTTTCTACCTTTTTAGGTTCGAGAGACAAAATGTATGAAAAGGGACCATGTGGAGTTTTCTTTTACGTGTCTTTTTCAAACTCTCTAAACATGAAAAAGATATCGAGTTACACCTTTGTCAAACTTGTTAAACTATTAAACGACATCGGATTCGTCATCATGACGAACATGAGCTTCTCCTTCCTAGGGCTCGTTAAAATTACTAGGTTGGATTTGTCTGAAGGATGGACTTATAGTGCAAGAATATGCTATCATCTTCAAGCTTGCGATTACAAAATAATTGGGGTACCTACTAGAAATGGTGGGGAAAAATTCTTGAACATGACATTCTTTTCTTTATGGCAGGTTGTGACATCCTCCTTTGTATCGTTGACCTTCCTGGGTTTGGGCCATTCATTTTTTCCTTCCATTTGATCTCTATCACATCATCATGACCACCAATCCTATGGATCCATAAGTTGCCAAACTTCTAGTTGTGTCATTGATTTGAGAGTTGTCCTTTTGCAGTTACACTTACCTTTGATTCTCTGTATCATCCAAAATCATTTTTCATCTTCTCGTCTCACATCGATGATGTGGGATTCAATATGTCTCTCCTTTGACACAGTCGCTTTCCGTCGACTTCAACTCATTATCCGGGAAGTTGATTGAGAGACTCCCTTCCAGTACCTTAGAGCTTGCATGCCCTAATGGAAATTTCTTCGCACTCGACAACAAGTTCACATCATTGGCTTTTGATCGAGTGATTTAACAGGTGTTCAACTTCAGTTCTTGTATTCACATTCTGTGAATTATGCTGATAATACCTTGAGGACCATTGTCATTATTGGTGGTTTCTCTCGTGCTTGTTAACAGTCTGCATCATTGACTGGTAATCAAGCGAATTTCTAGCATGTTCGACGTCAACACATATATTCGCATGCTAGGGTATGTACTTTGATTGGGTTGTGTTGGAGCGCAAGACCCTGGACTCAGATCACAAAAGTCTAGGTTGCGAAGTGGTGTGACATGGTTATGATGCATGTCTCTTTCATATGGCTGGATACGACCAGACCATGAGTTATCATATATGATCTTTCTCCTTATTGGACCATACTTTGGTTTCATTATGATCCTCTTTGATGGATGGTTGCACCCATACTTTGGTTTCATTATGACCCTCTTTGACGGATGGTTGTGCCCATACCTGGATCCATTCACATGATTATTCTCTAGATGCCTGCGCCCATGCCACGATTCATGTATCATTTGATAGAGATCTCAGTCTATGTATATGTATATGTACTTGCTTGCAGGTTTTCGGACAACAGACTACGATTCCCCGCACTAATTTATAAATCATTTCATCCCTCACTTCAGCTCTGCCTCATGCTTTAGGGGGCATTTTTTACACAAAATTTTGTCACTACCCCTGTACTCCCCATTCCTTCATCCTGGAGGACCTCTACAATGAACCCCGCATGATTTGCTTTCATGAAGTAACTCCCATTGTGTCCCTCTTCATGTGTAGATAAATTCCCTTTTGCACCATTTCCCTTGAAAATTCTGTTTTGCCCAGTTTACAAGATCGATGCTAATGGACTTTGTCTCCCCCGCGTCAATGTGCAGAGATTATCACTACTCGTCATGACGACTGGAGAGACTGAGCTGTGTTTCAATCTTGCCTGTCCTGTTATGGAAAGTTTTTTAAATTAGAGCCGAAGCTTCCAGCTCTAGAAGCTTTGTAATGGAAGTTTGGTAAATGGTTTGACCGAATGGGATCGAGGATGACAATTTGGGATCCTTTCCCCTATAATGATGGAACTACCTCAAGGGATAAGTCTTTCTCCAATGAGAAGAGGATCCATCTCCCATCCATATTTCCTATATCAACCTCCCTTCTTCCCAAGCACAAACTAGTTGCAGTCATAGTTTTTGGTTGAGTGTCGATGATATTTTGGTTTGTAGACAAGCAAGCTATTACTAGGTATAGATATCTAGTTGTGTGAGGGAGAAGTGTGATTTGGTTTGGAGTGAAACCTAAAGGGAAGAGCTTTAAAATATTGTTGTTTGAAGCAATCGTGGAATGTTAGCAAAAGTGTGTGGGAACCTGGTCTTGTCAGAGAAAGACTGCAATGTCAAGACGAATGGTTGTGATCTCTCTTTGATATTAATATATGCAACTATCGATTGATTTCCTACATGTTTTGTAATATCACATATTCATGGATTAATGTTTCTTGACTTGTTAAGTAGGTTGAATTGTAATTTGTCTATTATTATGTTTGTTGTTTGTTGTTGTTTACTTGTTTCAGGAGTTTGAAGAAGGAAGCGAGAGATTGCTGGAGTGAGCAAGCGAGGACATCATCAAGCAGGATAAGTGGACCAAGAGGTAGGCCCTCTTGATTTATTCTAACCTAAGGAAATCTCCCATAGAATGTATTTGTTGTGGCTAGACCCATTATCGGGCTAGAGGAATTCGTTCGTGTTTCCACTTATAATTTTACTTCACCACAAGGAGTATGACTCCATATTTCGAAACAGTGTTTGGGATGTGGTCTCGAGACCGAGGGACAAGTTAGTTGTGAGCTCTCGTTGGCTTTACAAGGTAAAGAAAGTTACAGATGGTAGTGTGGATAAGCATAAGGCTAGATTTATGGCCCGTGGCTTTTCACAGGTAGAGTGGTTTGACTATGCTGAGACCTTTGCTCCTGTTGCAAGGTACTCATCAATCAGATCTATTTTGGCACTATTGGCATAGATGGGTTGGAAGATCCATCAGATCGATGTGAAGACTACCTTCCTCAATGGAATTATTGAGGAAGAGGTGTACATAGAGCAACCCGAAGTTTTTGAAACCTTGGACCATGAGTCGCATGTGTGTCGACTTAAGAGAGCATTGTATGGGCTGAAACAAGCACCCCGTGCTTGGTACAACATGCACCCCGTGCTTGGTACAACATGATAGATAGCTACTTCATTGGGTTGGGCATCACAAAGAGTGAAGCAAATGCAAACCTATATCACATAGTGGTGGAAGGTAAGTTGTTGATCATTATACTTTATGTAGATGATCTCATACTGACAGGTGATGAGAAGCTCATCAGATCTTTCAAGGAGGACCTTGCAAGAGAGTTTGAGATGAAGGACATGGGGCTCATGCATTATTTTCTTGGCATGGAGGTACGGCAGAGAGATGGGGAGTTGCTTGTATCTCAGGGCAAGTATGACAACTAGATACTCAGGAGATTCCACATGGAGAGCAGTAAACCCATGGAAAATCCTCTAACTGGTAACTGGAGGAAGGAGGATGCTACTTCAGGGGAAGTAGTGGAAGCTATTGTTTGCAGGCATCGTGTGGGCTCACTCATGTACTTGGTGAACACATGACCAGATATGTGCTATGCAGTTAACCAACTTAGGCAAGCGATGGTTAGGCATACCAAGCTGTATTGGAAGACGAAAAAGCATGTATTGAGGTACCTTAGAGGCACTACTTAGTTTTGGTTATGGTACAAACAGACAGAGGGAGTGAAGCTTCAAGGCTTCACCGATGCAAATTGGGTAGGGAGTCCATCCGACAGGAAGAGCACATCAGTAGGGATCTTTAGTATTGGGTCAGTGGCAGTTTCTTGGTACAACAGGAAACAAAGATCAGTTGCACTCAGTTCGATAGAGGCAGAGTACATGGCGGCAAGTCATGCAACATGTGAGGCTATTTGGATGAGGAAGATCCTGGTTATTTTGTTTGGTCAGTAGATGGATCCGAGAGTGAGTTATTGTGATAATCAGAGTTGTATCAAACTCTCTAAAAATCCAGTCTTTCATGATCGGTCCAAGCATATTGATATCCAATATCATCATCTCAGAGATTGTCTATTGAGGTGGATCATGTTGTTAGATTACGTTCCCACGGAGGAGCAAGATGTTGACATCTTGATAAAGGCATTGTCAAGATGTAAATTCGAGTTTCACATAGACAAGATCAGGGTAGTTGATAATCCCTTTCTTATTGAGAGGAAGTGTTGAGAAATGACAACAAGAAATTCTAGTTTAATTTATCCTTGAATTAAACTATAAATTAAATTCAAATTCTATTCTCATAGCAACTTAAAATAGTTAAATTAAGTTAATTAAACTTACTTAACTTAGGAAATTCGAGTTGGAAGTATTTTGGAAGTCATGTATATGTTCTCCCTACTTTGTAGGAGTCCAGTGTGAGTTAATTTTGAGTTGTAAAATAGAAGACTCAGTTTCATGAGTCAATTCAGTTAAATTAGTTCTCAAACTGATTGAGAGAACTAATAGTGAGTTAATAGTCAGTAGTGACACTAATGAACTCCACCAGTGCTACTCTAGTTAACTAAATATTTACTCATCAGAGACTCATGCATGTCAATTCTGAGAAAGACCCAGTTGAGACTAGAGTGCAGGGACAATGTACTATTTGTTTTAGATTTTTCAAAGTTTCACTGATAGTGCATGCATTCAAAAACTTATCCTTGAGGGATTGCGCTATTTTTAGAGGCTTTATTTCCCTTTAAATACAATCTATCCTTCATAGGAATTACACATTGGAATAGAGACTTTGAGAGCTTGTGAAGAGGCTAAGCTTTGGCCTTGAGCTTGCTTATGAGTTGGAGATTGAATTTGCTAAGTGTTGGGATTGTTATAGAGAGAACAAGCATTGTAATTTCATCTTGATTTTCTGGATTAATACAAAACATATAGTGGGGTTTTGAGCTGTGGCTTTCCCTAGATATTTATTGTGTCATGTGCCTTTGATTCTCTTCCTCTATTGATTATTGTTTGCTCGATGTTTATGGGCTTCTGCTGTAAAGATTAGAAGTAGATTCTTGTCTCTTTCTTTAGAAAATTGCATTAGCTTGTCAATCTATAGGATTTTCTACACTTCTAAGGTTCTACCCCATCATTTTGTTGGTACTCAAAATAATTTCCTAGTGCATAGCCTATGCCATGTGCTAAAATAGTGTTCATTTAATATATAGGACCTTTATTGAAATTAGGAGGAGCTCGGACATAAGGAGGAAATCCTATAATTATCAAATTTCCAAATCCTTGAAATGGATTTCTTTATGATAGCATTTTTTAGGACGAAAAGACTCTACTCACTAAATTTCCAAACTCAATGAAGGGATTACTTCCTATTAAAAGCCCTAAGGAAGGAAAAGATCTATCTATAGAATTCCCTAATCCTTGAAAGTGATTTATCCCTATTAGCAATCCAAAAGACGAAAAATATATGCTCACTAATGAAGATATGAATGTGGGGATGTGACCACCACCAAATGGAAATGCATGAAGAAGAATTGACAATTTACTGCCACACATGTTGGAATCAAAGAGGAACAAGGGTTTTCCTTGTTGTAATGTGAAACATCCTGATTAATGACATCTAAAAATAAAAGTTTCCCACACCATATAATGTAGAGGGTTGAGGTCCCATACTACTATTGGGAATATGCACATGATGTACCGAGCCTCTACTCGATGCCCCTAAAGTGATCAAGATTGTGATTACTACTAATGTACTTGTAATAGAAGGAATAAAGCCTGCATTGAATATAGTATATTTGGGCGTTTGGGTGCCCCATAATATCAAGGTGTTGATGGCAGTATCCATTATGGACTACTAAAGAAAATGAATCACCATGTAGCTCAATTTCTCAATGGTATACAAATGCAAAGGAAGAGGACTAGCAGGTTTAGTGAGGGGAAGGTTAAAGTTTTTGAAACATGATAATACAAATCACTTTAAAAAACCCTCAAGTAAAAACTCATTGTGAGTGAGATCTCCCCTCACATGATTTTTCACATCCATCTAAGTTTGTTTAGCTATCTTTCATTTACCAATGTTGTTCAATCTTTGACTTTGAGTAGGGATTACCCCTTCGCTGAGGGTATCCCTAACCATGAGGATGGAAGAGGTTACTTAACAAGGTGGGTTGCTACTAGGAAACCCACGATGCCAATATTCATTGGCCCCCCTCTAGTTTGGGGAATTTATGCATTAGATGGTCTTCATTAGAGAGGTTGCATGTAAATTTAACCTTCTTTATATTTGTTGACCATGTCAACATTATCATTGTTTGTGTTATTTAATCCATTTGATTTCTTATTCTTGTTGCTTGTGAATCCTTCCCTTGTGTATGGGTTCGGGAGCAAGGCCCTCGAAAAATATATGGGGTGGTTTTTTGCGTCCTTTTTTTGCAGTTTCATCACATAGTTTTTGCCTTAAGAAATTTTGTGGTGTATGGTGGTTTATCCCATGGTTTGTTAATTTCAATTAAGGAACTATGGTTGTATTATAATCTAGGGTAGATGTATTAGAATTTTATGGATTCCATGGGTTATATATAAATATGTGTGTGTGTGTGTGTGTTGTAATGCTATAAAGAATAACGTACTAAAAAATATTTCTGAATTTCCTACTTTGGGTTTCCAAGGTAAAATATCTATGTTAATGTGTGTGTTTTCCATCACATATTTTCTAATTTATGAAAAATCTATTTTTAGTAATTAATTGTACAAGATTAAGACCTATAGAGACGATTCCATATGATTAAAGCTCATACCATTAAGAATTTTTGTGAGAATGTTTCCTAAAATTATTGTTGCCATATATACCAAAGGATGTCACCCTATCAAGGGTCATAATAAAGGAAGAGATGCCATTTTTAGAGTCTAACAACTTGATTTGGTGTATTCCCAATCTCGGGTTATAATGAGATCCTTCTTAATGAACCAAGACTAGACAAAATTAAAGCTTGGACAACATACTAATGGTGTGGTTGGTTCCATAGAAATCTTGTAGCTAGTTAGGTGAGAATCAAAATGAGACATATATATTTGCATCCACTTGTGGCTCCATAAATAATTGCTTTTGATACTCCATGTAATCTATCAATTTCTTTTATGTATATTTTTGCAATGTCAGTTGCCTTATGACCGAGTTTTACTAGAATTAAATGAGCACTCATTGTCAATTTATTCATTATCACCATTATTGAGTCATGTTGCCTTTTTATATTGGGAAATTTGGTTATAAAAGCTATGGTTACAACTTCCCATTTCCATGTTGAAATTGGTAATGATTATAGGAAATCAGTTGGGTGTTCATGCTAAAATTTCAATCTTTGATATCCCACACACTTAGAATGTAATCAACTACATACTTTTTCAATTCCATCCAAAAATATTGTCTTTTCACTATTAAATTATTTTTTGTTAACTATGGTGTCCTACATATGGAGCATCATGCATTTCTTTCATAATATAATTCCTCAATTCCTAAGAATTAAGAACACACACTTTACTTTTCTACAAAACTATACAATCCTCCTGTAACTTATATTTCTTAAATTTAAGAGGTATTTCCTCTTGTTGTTGATTTTCTCTTACATATTATAGTGCTAATTTGTATGGGTAGCCTCTAAATATGAAGTATGTATACTAATGGTTGTAACATGCATACTACATATCCTTCTAATGAGAGCACACACAACTTTGCTATTCTTCCCAAGTTTGATGTGCTTGATATCAAAATCATATTCACTCAAAAATTCCAACCATCTTGTTTGTCTAACATTTAAAGTTGGATGTTTGAATAAATATTTCATACCAATATAATCAAATCCTCAATTTAGATTTTGGAGTTCATGTACTATGGTAGTAAGTTCTAAATCACAAGTGGCATAATTAATTTCATGCTCTTTCAATTTTCTTGACTCATAACTAATGACATGTCCATTTTCAATAAGTACTCAACTAGGTCCTTCGTTTCATGCATCTATACACACCAAAAATATTCATTTATATCTACACTAATTAAGATTTATGCAGTTGTACGTAAATATTTTAATAGATGAAAACTTCCAAAAGGTACCACTACAAACTCATAATGCCATACATTGTTCCCAAAGTTGTTTTACTTATGTCTTCTTCTTTGATCCTTACCTAGGGACATCTTGATCTCAAGTTTGTTTTTGAAAATATCATTGCTCCTCTTAATTGATTAAATAGATCATCAATTCTAGGTGTTAGTGTCAGTCTTTCCAGCCTTCCTCCAGTGATAAAAAATGCTCTTACAAAGTTATTTTGAAGTGTCAAGGTCAAATTTTGTCATTTCAAAGAGTTTTCAAGCAAAATTTGGTCACTAGGCATTAGGTCTAGGGTTTGCTTTCACTCCTTCTAAAATTGTCCAAATGGCGGGCTATGTCATCATTCAGCTGAGTCTATCATCATTCATAGGGTTGTCATTATCATGTCAATGTCTAATGAGTCATTTTACACCTGTTCATGCTTCAGTTGCGCCTAGGTAAGGTCATTTCCCTCTCCTAGGGTTTTGAAGGCAATTTCTCTTGGACGGTCAAATCATCGGCAAAACTTGTTTCTTGATGTTCATACACCTTCCCTATCCTTAAAGTACCTTACCAAATGCTTCCCATCACTGAGATTCCCCAAATTCCTCATTTTCGCACAAACCCTAGTTTCTAGCTACAACTTGGCAATTTTCTAGGTTGGGCCTGTGTTTTGCCTTTTGTATCCCTTCCCCTCACTCAATCTCTGAGATTCCACTTTCCCCTGCTTCCTAACATCCCTCCCCACTCCCACAAATTTCCCCAAGAATTTAGAAGCCCCCTATCCCCTTCATCTCGCTTCATTTCGACAGAATTCCTTGTTTTACACATCGGGACAAGTCGCACTCAAATGATGCTTCAGAGCAATCAAAGATGAATTTTGGGAAACTGAGAGAGGCTTTTGTCCAAAACATGCCAAGGAAGAAAAACCTCATTCACTT
>APFE031373321.1:35876-68787 GCA_000404065.3 Pinus taeda
AATTTCAAGAAATTTGGAGAAAATTTTGTCATTTGTGAATTTTTTGGGAATTTTACAGGTTTTGGCCATTTGACTGGTCTCACCCTGCGCGCGACCAGTCATGGGGACAGCTCAGAACAGGGAAAACTCTACATTTTTGGAATTTTCATGCAAAAATACACTTGCCTATGGATGGGTTTTATATTTTATGAAGATTTGGGCTCCCAAAAGCTCAAAATACATGCAAATTTTGACTTTCTGCCCCTTTTTTGAGTTGCAGAAAGCTGCCTTGGGAGAAATGACTTTTGACGGGTCAAATCAACTCCAAATTCAGAAATTCTAGTGGGGTTGGAAAGTAGACTCACAAACCTTTCCAATGAGCTATCTTGCACCTGATTTGGACACCGGGAATCCCCTGAAACAAAGCTGTCAATGCGCGCGACCAGTCAAAGTGAGGGGCGCGACCACTCAGGGAAATTTCACTGTTTTGACCAGTTCGGCCAGCAAAACACTGTTTTCACCTTGGTTGACTTTTGAGGCATGTAAATGATGAATTTTTGTGTAATTTCATGGCACTTAGATACTTTTACTCTCCTTGAACACTTCTAGAAGTTTCCTTGATGTAAATGGTAAATATTTAATGCATGGATAGGTTTCCTAAGTTTTAGAGGCAAGTTGTTTTGACTGCCTATTATCTAGTGATTAGTTTAGAATTAGTTGAAACAGCTCCTAGGAAGCTGAGCTCGACCCCTAGAGGTGGGAAAAGGAGTTAGATCTTCTATATTATGCCTTCTCTTACTCATTTTCATGGTTGGACTCTTGAGGGAGAAGCTCCTATTGTATATTTCACTTGTATCTCTGCAATTTGAGGAAAAGGAAGACCAGGGTTTTGCAGACATCATTGGGATTCTTGTGGACTCTTGTGTTGATGGTGTGTTCTCTTATTGTAATTGTAAGTGTGTTTATGTGTTCCATATCTTTCTTTACTACAACTTATTAAACAAATGAAGTGATAAAGTTTGAATTCATGCATGTCATGCTCAGCTTTCAAATTTGTTTAATGTTTATGTTTTCCACTGTCTAAAGAGGATTCAATGTCATTGTTTGCCCTATTTAGCTTCTCCTCTTTCCTCCTTGATCATCCATCTCAGCTAAAAGCATCAGCACAAACTCCTACCTTGCCCCAAAGACCCACCTGCAAGAACTGAGCTCAATCCCCGCACCCTAAATTGCAGATCCTCAACTTGCCACCAAAAACCCCAAAAAATTTAAATCAACCCTCCTTATCAGTTTACTAGCCTAATATCTGTGTTACCTTGATTGATCATCTCTTCCCATCGAAAATTTAACGAGATTGACCAGAGAGAGCCTTCTCATACCCCGTAGGGCTAGCTACGAGGTGAAATGGTTTGATGTAGCCTTGAGATTTGTCTATCTCAGCCTAGGTGAAATCTCAAGTGCTAACACTAGGTAGAGGGTATTTATTCTTCACATTGGCTTTGTTCAACTATCTAAAGTCAAGAGGTAATCTCAATATTTCATCTTTCGTTTTCACAAACAATACTAGTGATCCACAAGGTGAAACACTTAGTAATATGTACCCTTCCTTCAACAATTCTCCCAACTACATTTGCAACTCTTTTAATTGTGGTTTACTCATATTGCAAGGAGTCTTTGACACTGGAGTAATTTTAGACATCAAATTAATAGAGAAATCTATGTGCCTATTTGGTAACAAATTTGGTATTTCTCCAAATACATCTTCAAATTTCTATGACAATGGATAATCTTCAAGATTGGTCACTTTAGTCTTCTCAGGCTCTTCCACATGGGATGCATGTAGTTGACATCCTTTGTTAAAAAAATATCTTCAATTTGAAGGTTGAAATATTCCTTATAAAAATGGATTTTGGAATTCCTTGCACAAATCTCTACTTTCCTTCTTTGCCAAGGCATATGAATGTCTTCTTATGAAAATTTAGGAAAATATGATGCTTGTTGATGTAATTCTTCTAGATGAAAACTATGTAGAGTTTGGAAATGTTTGATGTTTCGAGTGGACACTGACCCATCATCAAGGACACATGAAACTTGTAATGAGTGTGGATGGGTACAAGACAAATAATAACTAGTTAGTAATGTTATCCGTGTATAACAATTAGGAGGTTGAGGGAGAAAAAGATCCATTATGAGAGATTAATAATTGAAGAAAGAGACTAGAGGAAGAATATTAATTCGAATTGACGTAAATTAGCCATGATATTAGTTAATTAATTAAGTCAAATATGGGCCTTAAACTAAAAAAATCCCTAAATTGGCCCTTGAATAAGGTTATATAGAAAGTAATGAATAAAAGAAACAATCTAAGAAGAAACATTATACAACCAAATAAATATCCATACCTCATCCAAATAATATTCAGTTAGAAGTCAATCAATTGAAATCCCTTGGATTTGGGCCTTCTTTTAGGTTTTAACCCTACATAAATAATTCCTGCATACAAATTCTCAATATAAAACAATAAAGATTCAATAGCAAACACATGCATTAATGCAAATGTTTTATCCTAGAAACCCAAAACCAATAAAACCAACAAGAATTTTCTATATATCTCAATGATTACATAGCCTCTATACAATTCCCTCTTAAAAAAGGGTTGCATTCTAAGGAAAAAAAACCCTAACGTAAATTCTACCGTCAAATTTGTGACCTAATGATGAAATGTCTAGATTGATTATGAGATTACAATATTTTACAAGGCAAACTTTCCAAAAAATTTGCTTCAAGGATACTCCCCCTGAAAGTCCCCTCCAAGGAGGGGGGAACTCCATAAAAGTGTGTCCCCCCACCCTGGACCCCCCATGATGAAAATTATATGGGGTGGAAAGTGTCCCTATTAGTAACATAACTAATCATGAAAATAATATAACACAGTCAAAACTTTTGTGTATGAACACCCAAATCTAGAGAGAAAATAAAGGAAACGAGTAAAATCTCAATCGTAACATGTATGAAAGTTATTTCCCATTTGGAAGATACACCAAACCTAGAAAATAATGAATACCTCAATGATACTATCAATATATTTGCATGAATAACTCTTACTAAAGGAAACCCTAAAGTAGTTCCTTTTCATCCAAGCAATGCCTTGGATTTGATGATGAGATTGATCATTTCCCATTAAAGGAGGTGCATGGCACATGAATTTCTCCCTTTATTGAAGCAATAGATAATGAAGGACATTGTAATGAGGAAACATACAAGGAAATCACCCCAGGTAAGACAACATGAAAATATGAGAGAAAACCAAGTAAATATAAATGAGAATAGATTGTTGTCAAAGAGAAGGATCTCAATTGTTAGGCCACAATAGAAAGAATGACAAGGAAAAGCCTATAAATTGCAAAAAATTAGGATGGAAAAAATATTTATATTGGAGGAAGCAATAAAGCCCTTAGTAAATAATGAAAGTGATCTCCTAGAGTTACAGGGGTTTAGGTAGTACAAGAAAGTTGGAATTAGACAAAGCTCTAATTAGAATAGAAAATCCCTAATAATTCCTACGCCAGGAGAAAAAATTGAAGGATGTCAGGATCCTTTAGAAAAGTAGCAAATATGGATGCAATAAGGGACAAGTGTCCAACTCAAAGGATGCTTCAGGGGGTCTTTTTACCTTGTGCAACCCTATGATATTCCATTTCAATCAAAGCCAAAATAGTCAACATTAGTTCTCTTTCATCTCATTCATTTACCCTATGGTGAGGTAATTAATGTGGTTAATGTCTATGTATATGGAATATTTGTACCGAACATATCCAATTGAAGGAATAATTTCCTGTTGGCTCAACCATGGAGCCTAACCTCGAGAGTGTTGAGAGAACTAAACTTGTTAGTTCTCAATAGAGAAGGTGATTTAGCAAAGGGGACTCGAATAATTGAGAAAACCTTCAAGGCTATGGGGTTGATGTCTACGTGCCCATTATCTATTAAGAAAAAAATATTATGTTAGCACTCTTTGATGGGCCTTTGCAACTATAAACATGGGTGGAGATGCATTATTGTGTGGGAATTCAATACCACCTTCAATGAGAAAGAGAAGAGAGGAGGAAGTATAGTGAGGGACCCATGTAGAAAATGAATGGAGATATTACTTCCACATTGGACTTGATAGATATAAACTAGCCAAGGCCAGATACACTTGGACAAATAGAAGAATTGAGCTTTGTAGAATGACTGGACAATTTTTTGGTGAAAATTTGTTTCATTTAGGGCAATTATAGTTTGTCATCACATATCTTATCTTGGGTATGATATGATCATAAACCCATAGATCTCTTTATCTTGGATTCCATAAAATATGGTCCCATTCCTTTTCTCTTTAAGTTGCTCTAGCTTGAAAATTAGTCCTTTTTCAACAAAGTCTCACAAACCTTTCATCAATGGGTGGGTAACTTCCCTATCCATATCTAGTAATAAAAGCTTAAAGCAACTAATATGGCTTTAAAGGAATAGACCAAGATTTTATTTCAGTTCCTTGATTAGAAGATAAATGAATTAAAGAAAAAACTTGAGTCTATTCAAGGGAAAATGGAAAATGAATAGTTTTCTCAAGCAGTGATTTCTTAATGAATAAGGCATTTTTATTTGCTATTAGAATGTTGTGTAAGTAGAGGAAGAAAAGTGGAGGATAAAATTAAAAGGCATGTTGTTTCAAACAAGGGACTAGAACATGACTTTTTTATTATAGAAAAGCTAAAGAAAATCTATAGAGGAATAATGAGGAGGAGATCAAGACAACCAAGCAAGAGAATATAACCACCTCTAATAAAATCAAAGAAGTAGCCTTCAATTAATGGGAATAATTATACTTAGAAATAGGGATAGTTGTTGGAGAGGATATAGGTAAAATGCTTGAGCATATTCCGATAATAATCAATCCAAAAGATAATGATAAATTAAATTAGGTTATCACTAAAGAGGAAATTGTGGAAGTAATCAATCATCTAGAACCAAATATGGCTCCTAGAACAAATGGATTCATCATGCATTAAGGGCTATTGTCAAATTATAAAATATGATATTATTTAAACCCTTCTTATTTTTCAACATTTAGCATAACTTCACCATGTAATGTTTCTTATAAAACTATGCCCAAAATAATTTCCAACATATTGAAAAATCTTCTTCTCAAAATCGTCTTGGACAACCAAGGTGATTTTGCAAGGAAATGACAAATTGTGGATAACATAATCCTAGTTTATGAATACATTCATTCTAACACAACAAGAGGGGAAATGGGATGATAATAAATATTGACATGGAAAATGCTTTGACGAGTTAGGAATAGCTTTTAATTTTATGTTCTCCATAAATTCGAATTTGTTCCTAATTTTATTAGCTGGGTGGTATCCTGTATGAGGAACCCTTGAAGATATCTTTTAGTAAATATATGACCTATGAACTTCCTTTAAGAATATAGGGGACTAAGGCATGGTTGTCCTTTGCACCCCTTATGTACATCATAATGGATTAACCTTTGAATATGAATCTTGAACATGAAATAAGGGCTAGTAATATATTTGGAAATGAAATAATTAGTGGTGTCAAAAAGATAAATCACTCTCAATTCAATGATGACACACTTCTTCTTTATGGGGCTTCCTCTGTTATTACATCCTATTTTAAGGAAGTATTGGATCTATTTACTAGGGTCTCAAGAGGATTGGTCAATAATGCCAAAAGCCCCTTGTATGCTTGGAACATTAATTAAGGGATGCTCTCCACTATTTCTATAATTCTCCACCTTCCTTTTCAAGAATACTAGTGTTTCTTTAAGTATCTTGGCATCCCTCTTAGTTTACTCTCTCCCTCATAAAATTTTTTGTAGCATATTCTCCTTAAAACAAAGCTAAGTTTAATCACTAAGGACCATAGTGGCTAAATCCTACTAGCTATCTTCTAACCTATTTTATCATCCCTCCCCATGTTTTACTTTTTAGCCTTATTACCTCTAATCGGAGTGAAGATTTCCATTTTTTTGGATCTTAGATGCTTTCTTTGGTAAGGAGGAATACCCAAACAAATCTAGTTTCATTTAGTTATTTGGGATATAGTTCAAGCCCCAAAGAACCATGGAGGATTAGGGGTGAAATAACCTACCCTAATGAATATTACATTTGGATTCCAACTTATGACCAAGAAATATAATTGGTGAAAGATGATGTTATATAGAAAAAATGAACAAGGAGATAGAATTTGTTTCCTAGATCAGGCTCCATTAGTCTGTGGAGGATCACAAATTTGGACTCTTGTTCATGTATCCATCTCCTTAATTCAAAGTTATCTAAATTGGATATCAAGTAATAGATAGAAAATAAACATATGGTATGATAAAATTATGGGAAAGGAACCATTACATCATGATCAAACCGTTCTTCTACTTAAGTAATGGCTAGATAAGTAAGGGAAAAATATTGTCTTCCATATGTCCTCTTGGTCAAGATTCTTGGTCATTTGGAAAGGTTGGGATCTTGGGGTATTTCTAGAGCACCTGTTTGATCCTATCCAGTCTTTAATCCTACACCTTCAAGGAATTGAACCAAGATACATGGTAGAACTTCATTATAGACACTGGGAAATAATGAATACACAATGAAACAAGGATTTGAACATTAAATCTTCTATATAGAAATCAATTTGCAATATGGAATTTGGACTAAAATTTGGCATTTGGGTGGCCAACATAGACATCTATTGGATCCTTGTTCATGGAAAGATCTTCATAACTAAAAAAATGTGCAAAAAAGAAATTCATGACCCTTCAAGGTGTATTCTTATGTTGCTTATCTAGCGAATCTTCTACTCAACTTAATTTGGAGGATTCACAAAGTTGGTTTGGAACTCTATGTTGAAAGGATTAGGTCATAAAATTTAATGGCCATCTTTTTAGCCACATATTTTAGACAACTGGAAAAAGCTCTATATGGGACCTTTTCAAAACAAGCCTTTATTTAAAAGAGTATGGCTATCCTTGCCAGAATTTATTTGCTAGAATCTCTAGCTAGTAGGAAATTATCCATGTTCCATAATGAGAAGGTTTCCCACGAGTCTATTTTTTACTGCAATATTGATATTAACTAAACACCTTAACTCTCGTTGGATTAAAATTTAGCTCCCCCAAAACTGAATAAGTTTGAGGAGACTTGGTTCTAATAATTCACCTATCAATCTTCTTCATCATCTCACATCAATATTAAATCAAGTTGGAATCTTCAATTAAAGTTAACTAAATTCCAACAATGGGTGAAATCCCAATTCTCGTACATTTGATGCTTATGGGGAATCAAAACACATACCTAGGGTGGCAGGTGTGGGAGGGGTTATCATTAACTTGAAAGGAATCATTGAGTTCACATACTCATGGAGTTTAGGCTTGTCCTCCATAATTAGACAGAATTTTATTTTCTCTTATAGAGATACAACCTCACTTGTTCTCTTAGAATTTAAAAATTAATCATCAATGGTGATTTGAATAATACAATTAGACATATACAAGCATGTTTTTCTCCTTAAGCTGCCAAATTAAGATCAATATTTCATTAAATTCAATTGGTGTTAATATCTATATTAATTGTGCAGTTTACCATATATTGAGAAGTAATAATTCTCACAGAGACTTCTACACCAACAAAGCAATTCAAGGAAGAAACAATGATATTGTAATTAATTATATACATTATTTCCAACTGATACCTTTACATCCATCATATTACTCATGGAGTATTCATTTGCCATCCAAGTAGGTAATCAAATCCATGACATCAAATGGGTGACATGACCTTGCCATCATTGAGTTAGTATGCCATTCTTTTCCCTCCAATTTAAGCCATTCCCACCCTTTCTCTAGTTTCATGGTGGGATTTTTCCTTAGGTGAGGGGTTAGTTCATCCAAAGGAACCATCATTATAAAATAAGGGTATATATATGGCTTGGAAAGGATATCATGAGACAACTGAGATGCTATCAAAATTTGGATTTGGGAGAGTCTTTGTATTGTTGGTCTATTGCTCCATTAGCACAATGCCAGTCCTTTATTCATAACTATTCCTTCTTCATAGTTGTCTATGGTCCCCTAATATAATGGTGTTTTTCCATAGAATTTAACCCTGTGGTAAATTATGAAATTACATAAATGAGGTTGTTCCTTTATCAAAATGAAGAGTTGATAAAGGATTTCAATTCAATGGTTCCAATTTTGAAATGCTAATTTGGAGGTATAGGTAGAGAAATCAAAGGACATCCTAATTTAGCATAGGAAAGTCACGTAATAAGTACAAGATGGATGTGGGGTGATCTAGATACAAAATGAATGCCTTCAACCATGACACGATCCATAATTCTAGAAATTTTCTCTAACTGCACACTTTGGAATGACTCTTTCAACTCCTATAATTCAACTTCCAAACTTGAATGCATAGGTTCTCAAGGCAGACAAGGAAGAAAATAAGGCTATCAAGATCCCTTTACAAAAAAATTGATTATGATGCATAGCACTTATCTCGAATTCTCGATATCTATTACCTGATTTATTTTGTAAAGCTCTTCTATGTAAACCTAAATTATTATATTAGTCCTCTATAGCTATGAATCAAAGCCCTTGATTTTGGACAGGAAAATAATTGAACATGCTCCTACCTTTTGCAATCTTGTTACAATAATTTTCCGTATGTTTCATTTAATATAGTATCACCTAGTTTCTATTAAGAAAAAATAATAGAAAGACAATTTTGAATTTGGACAAAGTTTAAATTTAGTTCTAATGCAAAGTTTATACCCAATGAAGTAAAGTTTTAAAGTTTCTCTATTAATGGGAGGAAACAATTGGATTTTGATTAATACAAAGTAAAACATGGAGGTCAAGAAATGTGTTAAAACTCATTGATACATGTTCGAAAAATAATGCATGAGAGTACTATTTGGCTTTCCAAAACATGTTTTTCAATAGCTTATCCTATTAAAGTTTCTACCATCGTTGATCACTATATGTTTTCATTTCACTCTCAAACTTTTCTTATAATAGAAGATTGATTTAAACACCATTACAAGTGAAAAGTTATTTTCTATACCCATTGAACTTCATTAGCCTGCATTGAATACTTATGTAATGAGTAACTAAAATGTTTTGTTTAATAGTAGCAACAATCATGATTATAAATCTCACTAAATATTCAAGTTTATGAATTCATCCTAAAAGGAATTTGAAATATCGCTCTATACGAATCAGATTTGTACGCATTATTTCCTATTTATTAATCTTAGTTAAGTTTTGAACAATTGGAGCGAGTAGACAACTGTATTGTTATAGCATCTTGTGAACAATTTTATTGGCACATTATAGTTATTAATGCATTCATCATTGGTGGAACTAAAATATTTAATAATTTTGGCTATCAATTTAAACCAACTAGGTAAGTATTTGAAAACCTTTGTTAAATTGATTTCATTGGCATTTATCACTACTAGTTAACACTGGATGGATATTTTATTTCCTGCACCATTACATAAACTTTATTATTTGTTAAATAAATCATGAATTTTGTATCAATAGAGAATTGTTTAAAGTTATTAACTTTAGTTTTATTGTTGATCCAGACAACATTGCTCTTAGGAGATCTTCCAGAGATCCTAAAAAATATCCAAAAATAAAAACTAATCATAAAACCTACTAAACAAATTGTTTGTGATATGGAGTTATTCTTGAATAATTCTCACTTGTTATTGGACTATACAAATAATAATTTTAGCTGGCATTCCCCATCTTTAAAGACATTAAAGCTTTATGCAATGTTCAAATCCCTTTTCCTTCATGGGTGAATTGTGAAAAAGGTTTAGATAAGAAGACTATATTAGGGGAATATTGAGGTCTAAAATGGCCTCCTAAGGAAAATAATAAAATAATATTTAAAATAATAAAATAAGAGTTATGATTCTTTAAGGAAAAATAAAAATTAAAAAATAAAAACTACTTTTATATTGTCAACTGTAGATACCTATTGGATGCAGAATTAAATTCCACTTCCAACGAATACCATCTTTGCATAGTTCTGAGAAGACCCACCTCAATTTTTTTTTTTTTTTTGAATATATGAAAAAAGTGTGTTGCCACATCCAATGAGGAGATATGCCAAAAATGCAATTAAAAAAATAGTTTTCTTCTTTTCCGTCCAAAATATTCTCCCATGGGGATTACATCATCATCTTGAATCCTATTGGTTTTTTTAAAGTTAATTTTGTTAGTACATTTTTTGTTTTAAGGCTCATTTTTTACCTCAAAATTCCCCTAATATGCTTGATATAGTTCCACCTAGTGATATTGCTATGAGAAACACATATATAATTCCTTGTTTGATTCAACATATAATTAGAGAAAAACCAAGATCAATTTTCAAATTAATAATTTTTATTTTGCCAAAGGGTTTTGCGAAGATATCTGAAGTTTGGTCTTTGGAAGTATTTTACCAATATAAGCCCCTTGTTAACCCCAAAATCCCTTATTAATCCCTAGATATTGAATGATTATATTTTTGTTGCTATAGAGTTATGTAGGGTAGAACCTCTCATGGTCACATTTTATTATAATTGTACCCTTTGTCTCATATCTACACACACACACACACACACACACACACACACTAGGGAGAATCATGGGAGAACTAGTCATATGATAATATAATCTTGTCTTGTACATTGTATTGATTATAAAAGGATGTTTCCCCCTCAAAAGAGGATTGTAATTATTAGTTTCTTATAATTTTCAAGGTGCAATGTTCATAATATTTGGTATTAGAGCTCATGATCCTAGGGTTTTGCTGCTTCAAATAGGTCATCTTAGCATTTTCGTTATTTTTTTTTTTTATTGGGATGTTTTATATAGTGAAATTCGGATCATAGTTAGGAGAAATCCTTGATAACATCTTGGTAAAATTTTTGCTTCAAATTCATTATTTTTCAGAGATATGCTCTAAGAAATTCTAGTCAAACCTATGGAGCTACAAAGAAGTCATATTAGAGTATTATAGACCAAGTTTTTAGATTCATAAAGGCTCAAATATCGCAAAAATATCAAAAAATGTTTATTCATTCAAATATTCTCCAAATTAAGGTTTTAAAGGTACATATCTTACAAACAACCACACTTTTGAATAAAAGATCCATTTTTTTAGTGTGACTAGAAATTGTGATAAATAGGAGTACACCAAGGCTCGAAAGAAAGATCCAAAAATATACTACACCAATTAAACATCCAAAAGGTTGATGGAGAACTTATGAAAAAAGTGAATACTTAGAATTTAGGTTCTCCTAATTAGAGAATAAAGTCAATTGAAATGGATGATTGTATGTTGAAAAAGTTGGATTTATCAAGTCTTAAGAAAATGTTAAAAGAGGAATGATGGATGAAATGGAAAATAAGCTGAATGAAAATAAGGAATATATACAAAAATTCATCTGAGAGGAAATAAAAGAATTACAAGCCATTATATTAAAAGATATGCCTAAAAGGGATGTGGAGACTCAATTACATATGGGAAGTATGCTATCACAATTGGAAAACACAAGTATTGAATCACAAAACCATAATCATGAATTATCAATCCAATATCCACTTCAAATTTAGGGCTTCAAGTTGTTGGAGAATGCAATAAGGCAGGTCTTAATTCAATTTCTCCTTTCCTTAATAATTGCTTGTGAACTTTATCTATATTTTTGTGTTATTTATTAGATCTTATTCAGCAAACAATTCTCAAGAACAAAACATTAAAGATAATGGAAAGAGAAATTAGGCTCCAAGCTAGGGAGAAACCCCTCCAAGGGGAAAACCCAAAAAATATCTTCTCTTCTTATAGAATCTGCTTCAAATGAGAAAACCAAGACCCAAAATCTAGACCAAGTCCTCCTATGAGCACTAAGTCATCCCTCCAAGAATCTCTTCCAATAAGGTAAAAAATCAACCAAGATAACAATAGTCAATATTGCTTCAACCAACTTCATACTTCAACTTCGGTCCCCAACTTCGACCTGCAACTTCAACTTGCAACTTCAACCCTGTAGCAGAAGAAAAAACCGTAATTTTTTTCATGTGTCATCTCTTCAAGAATATTTTCCTCAAAGAAACCAAGGTCTCCAAACTCAATCTAGATCAAAACAGAGTATTCGGCTCTCCTACAACTCAGATCTGCAATTCAAACTCCTACAATTTATACTTGCAATTTTTGGCCTACCTTTAAGCCACAAAAACCATAACCTTCGCACATGTGAGAGAATAAAGCCCAAAAACAAAATTTCTTCATTCTTCTTAAGGCATTCTTTCCTTCTATACCTTCACACTTGCTTCCTTGATGCTTCCAACTTCAAATCGAACTTCTTGATGAGAGAGATCGAATTGTTGCTAAATGATGTCGATGCTGCTTCTATTTATACATATTTGTGAGGTTCAAATTCCTTCTTTTGGGTTGACTTGTCATTTCATGGGCCAACTTGTTCTTGGAGGTTTCTAGGACTTTCTAGACTCAAAATCAATATCTTTTACATGTTACATCTTGCTTGATAGAGTCTTATATAAATGATAAAGACTGTTTTGACTCAAGAAAAATATTCTTTTGACACAACAAATCCTAGAAGCATGAAGAACATGCTTGACCTAGATGACCATCAAAATGGAGAATGAAAACCATGCTTAACAATAATATTTTTCTTTCTTCTTTTTCTTGTAACATAAGATATACAAAATGCTTTGAGTACATTAACAATTATGAAGACCGAAACTAGTTACATTTTCCAATACTCCCTCTTAACTAGGGAGGTATTCATAATTGTACACCCGGTACAAAATTATTCTCAAACTGAAGAGTTCTCATAAGAAGAGTTGGATTGGTAAGCCATCTTTAAGCTTCAACATCATGACTAACATTATTAATATATTAAGGCCTTAAATTGAGAAGCTATTTATTATACCAAAGCATAAGGTTGGGAGGATTTATGTGAGATACCACACTACCTCTATAAGGCACATACCCTCTCTAGATGTTCACTAGGTATGTGCTTTTAGGACTATTCTTATCTGGGATTCCCGATCCTCAAAGAATATCCGTCCTATTCGACCACTCTTGTCTTGGATACCTAGCCAATTATTAAAGAGTGTTGGTCAATTTCCTTTCTTGGATTTTTATATCACCAAGGAAATCACAAACGCTTATCCAATCCTCCACCATTCTCCCTTCATGGCCTTCACTTATACTTATGGTTGTTAGTCCTAGTCAAGTGCACGATGTAGAGCTATAAAAAGGGTCTCTTTCACCTCTAGTTACCTCACATTAATATGTCAATCCGGGATCGTCTGGTTATTTCAAAGAGTGTCTCAGTCTGAGGCTTAGCATTTGCCAGAGTAATGCTTGTAGTACAACTATTTAAAAGCTACGCAAGTGAATTAATGAAAATCTACAACTTAACTACTTCAAAAGACCAAATCACACCAAATATTGCATCAGCCAAAGGTTCGGTAGCAATAACCCATCCTTTCCATAACTGATGAGAATAGATCAGAGGTCTGGGAGCCAAATAGCAGATGTTGGGCTTGCTACAGCCTGGGATCGTTCTTATTGAATAGAAATGAAACAGTAGATAAAGGAAATGGAAATGAAATAGAGCAGCACATCAGCCAAGGGCTTGGTAGCAATAACACATCCCTTTCATAGCTGATGGGAGCAGATCAGAGGTCTGGGGACCAAGTAGCAGATGCTGGGGTCCACTACAGCCTAAGTCCGTCCTCAAAAAATAGCAAATTAGCAATCTGGAAATGGAACAACAATTTGAAATGGAACAGCAAATAAATGGAACAACAAATAAATGGAACAACAGTTCAGAAATAGAACAACAATCGAAATAAATAACCGAGTTCCTTCAGCTGTGATTCTATTTAATCATTTCTATTAAAACACCAATCCTTCAATCTTATATGATGAAACAACACTATAAAACCTTAGAAACACAACATACTTAATCTGCTTCTGTTAAAACGCATACGATTGCATCTCACAATAAAGAACAATCACATTCGATAACCATGTGAAACAAACCTTTCCAGATGACTTGTTATAATGCAAAACACAATCGTGAAGAATTCTGTAATAGAGTAACAGTGTCCTGTAGAGATTAATCAATACTTAAAGAATTGGTAAAATAGCATAGCATCGATATAAAGTTCAAGAACACGAAATGAGTTAATCACAACAGAGCATGTTATAGAAAATTCTCAAAACACAGCAGATTACTAGATTATGTCTATGAACAAACCACACGGAAACCACGCATAATAGTACAAGAGCAAGTTTCCTCCAGGGTCGGGCCCTTAGCCTCCAGGGGTACACCGCTTAAGATGGATCCAGGCTCAAAGATAAAAAGTGAACAAGTCTGTATTAAAGCATGCAATAAAATTACAGGAACTCAAGTCTTCAACAGAACATAAAGATCATAGTCCTGATATTCTTTTTAAAAGAAATTACACACACGTAGCCAACAGTGCTATCCCTTTTATAAGAGAAATGGCGGAGACATCTAGATACAGAAATAGGTAAAACAACGATCCCTTAGGATCTAAGATCCTGAGGGATTCGCAGAATCATTAATGCTGTGTTACTTCTTCCCTCTTCTGTTCCGTGCTGGTATCTCCGCATCCTTTCTTTGGTTGATCCGTTTCAATCTGGTTCGCTTCTGGTCTTTCGTCAAAGGGACATCAATTAGATCATATTTATCTTTACTTTTGGAATGGCCACCTTCCGCTTTTCCTCCCTTCTGCACATAGAAATGAAAATTATCAGTGCTTCTCATTAATCTCTAGTGTTTCGTTATAAATTCTTATCATTATCTAAGTTTCCCATGAAAAAGGCATTTGAGTTTTCATGAAAAGATACCGAAATGACTATCGAAACATACCTTCCTTGGTACTCCACACACCCCCCAGCTTACCCTTTTTCATGGCCTCATAAAAACATTGTAGTTGACATGCAGAGCAGTGAGGGAGTAGGCTGGAGATGGAATCTCGTGTGGGGGCCTGCACCCATGATGCGAAACTAGATGATCAAAGAAATGGCTTGTCTGGCCCTCGGGCATCTCATACAGGGCTTGGTATCCGGGTGCAGGATGCCAAATGATTGGACTCCGAAACCTATATCCTAACCAGGATGGCCCTGCCCCAAAACAAATTCACCATAGAGGGGGAATCAGTTAGCAGCAAGCTTGAAATTTTCATACTTAAATGGCTCTCTGAGCTGAATGTTCGGATTAGATACTCGATATCGAAATTTAACTACTTCAATGTCAGGGTCTTTGATAGAAGCAAAGAACTCAAGCCCTTGTTGAATGATTGATTCATGCATGGGTCCTAGTGCTTCAATCACCCCTGGAGTCCTCATGAGATTTCTATGACTTCTCCATAACTGTTCCGGGTCTCTAGGCTCAGCTCTTACCCATAGATCTAATCCGTTTTCTTGTATCTGAAATGCATTGTAGGCTTTAAGCCATTTAGTTTAATTGACTGCAAATGAAATGAATGCTTGTAATTGAATGTCTCCAACAAAAGGGCCAGGGTTTAGCTCGGTCTCTTGTTCTAGTACAAGGTTATGCAGATAAAATTCACACAATAACCTTTGTACTTTTACCCCATAATGCTTACAGCAGTTTATAAAATAATCTATAGTGTTAATTTCTATGGGAGCACCTGCCCTAACGGCCTTAATTTTCGATTGTAAGTATCTTTCCATTAGAAACAGAGCATAATTTTTGGCAGGGGCTCTACATGCTAGGGCACCATTGTACAAAGCACACAAGGTATCCATTTGTTTAATAACTACATCTAATCTATGGGTTACCTTGGCAACTTTCTCTTGCTCCTTTCGTCATCCTTCAAAGGTTTGGCTTTCTGACAGGTTGACGTTCCTTAACTGCTGCTGTAATTCCTCATATTTTTCACGGGGGACCGTTTGCTCCCTGAGCTTTTTTGCTTCTTGCTGGGCCTGCTTCAAATGATGGTGAAGGGTTCTTGTTTTTGGGTCCTTTTTCCATGCATCCGTGGAGGCTGGGAGTTTTACTTGGACTTTCTTATTACGCTGCTTTGAATTCATAACCCTTATTACTCCCGAAGGTGGTGCCTCCGTCTGAACCACCTTATCATCTTTTTCAATTTTAACACGAACTCCAGCCCACTGTTGTTCCTTTTCAAATGGAACAGCAGTCTGTTATTCTGTTTCAATTGGAACAACAGTTTGTCTTTCTGCTTCATTAGGAACAGCAGTTTGGCTTCTGTTAGGGTTTTGAGTAGTGGAACGGCTCCCGGTCCTTCGCCTCTTGTTCTTACGGGGTCTTATTGGTGTGGCCGAACCTTTTCTTGTTGAGGTCCCTACCCCCCTTTGTCTTGCTTTTAGAAGCCTAATCTACTGGCGAAGCCTGACTATTACGTTTAACAGTGTCCCTTTTTCCTTTTGTAATTCCCTTATTTCCATTAACTTCTCAGAAAGAACAGCAGACTGTTTGCTGTGGGTTGGACTGTGGCTAATTTCTGGATTTTCTTCTTGAGGTGGTTGTTCCAGGGTAAGAACCTTGCTTGGCTCTGTTGTTTCTTGGGCCAATTCCTCCTCTGCCCTTATTTCCTTCGGACTCTCCTCTGGTGCCTTTTGACTAGGAACGGGTTGTTCCTACTCGATATTTTCTGTTACCTTCTCATCATGGACGGGTGAAATTTCTACTTCTGCTTCTTCTGTATGCACTTCCTTGGGTGCATCTTTCTCTTGGGTTTCTTCTTCGGCCTGGAGGTTGGATGGACTCAGGGGTTGGCCATATTCGCCCATATTGGCCAGAATATTGGCCAATTCATCTTCCCCTATCGGGTTCTATACTGGGCTTCCTCCCTGCTGTTCCATTCTTTCCTCCTGCTCGGGCCGCTCAACTTCTTCTTTCTCGTCTCCTTCTTCTTCATCCTGTTCTTCTTCTCCTCCTATTTCTGCCTCTGCAGACTGCTCTTTTCTCCTCCTGTTTTTGTTTCCGCTGATTGTTCTTGCCCTTCGACGTCTTCCTCTTCTGCTTCTGCCTCGGCAGACTGCTCTGTTTCCCTGCTGTTTTCTTCTTCTGCCTCTGTCCCTGTGGACTGTTCTACATCCTCGTTACTTTCTTCTTCTGTATCTGTCTCCGTAGATTGTTCATCTATGATCTCTATTGCTTGGCTCGTGCGAGCCCGGGGTTTCTTCATCTCTGCTTGTAACCCTGCAAGCCTTGCCGAATTTCTATGTTTTTCTGGTTGTTCAGATGTACTAGCGTCGGGTCGTTTCTCAAGTTGCTTTTCAGCTTGTTTCTTAGCTTGTTTTTCAGCTTGCACTTCTGTGCAAGCGTCCTTCTTTCATTTCTCTGGGTGTTAGGGTGTGCTATCAATTTGTTTTCATTTTTCTGGGCGTCCAGATATGGCCGTCCCTTTATTAATAATATCAATTAGTTCTTCCCAGCTGCTCTGCTGCTGGGTAAGACTATGGTTTACTATCAAGCGAATTAATTCGTGGTGGCTAACCACAGATTCTATGTGCTGTGCCTTTTTCATACTTTGTGCCACATCATGCAATAGTGAATTAAGCAATGCAGGTAAATTCACAGAACATTTTTGTTTTAAGACAGCTAGGAGTTTTAGATGTCGTGGTCTTACCACGTCTTTTCTGCCCTCGCAAGTAATGTAGCTCTGGATAATTTTTGCCAATTCCGCCCATGGCTCTCCTAGCGTTGCTGGTAGCACCCCCTTTCCTCGAACTGTTAAACTTTGGCCCTCGTCCTGAAAGATTTCCACAATCTTCTGCAGCCTTTCCTTCTTTATTGTCCATACTGGTCCTATGGCCGGTAGTCCTGTGACTTTTGCTATTATATCGTCTGTGACCTCTATTCGTTTTCCTCTTATTGTGGAGTGTTCTTCCTGTAGGTTCTGTAAAAATTCCTTCGCTACAGTTTCATTAGACTCCTTCAGGTGGTTGAGGTAGGTCAACCATCCTGCTTTCTTCAGGATTCTTCGGGCTGCAGCTGAAACAATCAATGTTTGTGGTTCTCGGCGAACTGACCTTCCACCTATGGCTTCACTTGCAAATTCTCAAAGGAACAGCAGTTGTTCGTTGAGACGCAGAGAAGCTGGTGGCGTGTTTCTCGTTCAAATTCAAATGCAACGGCGTATGCAATGGAAATAACTTCAAACATCGATTCATGCAGAAGAAAACAAAAATGGCAAATGATCATACCGTTGACCCGTGTTGTGCTCGAGTACAAGATCTTCTCAAATAATGGGCTGACACGTATTCTGGGGAATGATGAGGTTACTTCCCCCCCGCAATATGATAGGCTGTCCCAGCCGTCAAATAAAGGAGCAGCGTCTGCTTCTCCTGCGAGGCCTTTATGGAACAACTTATGAAAATATGCCATGTCCCCAAAAATAGCGTATTACTGAAATCGAGGTAAAAAGTTAGATCACTTTTAATATGTAAGCGACTGCGGTGAGTTGATGGAAGTTCAGGAATAAGACATTTGCCATAATTAGCGAGTCTCATGCGGTCACTGTCACTAGCTCCGTAATGATTGGCGGTAATAAATAGTCATGCGGTATATGGTTGGGTAATTAAATTATCACGTTATAAAATACAAAGGTTATAATTTCCTTACCCATTGGTGTAAAGGTTACGACTTCAATACCATTAACAGAGCTCTGCTGCCGACATGTGTCCATAACCTTGGCAGAGTTATTTATTTCACCCCGGGAACCATAGTCCTTTGTGTATGCGAGGAAGTGTTATGTAATGTCAAAACTGCAGGCCACTATGCAGGCTTGGTAACCAGTTAGTCATAGTGCCATTCACGAGGAAGGAACGAATAGTGGGCAGGCCGGCTCGTGGTGAGACCTCCTGTTCCAAGGGTTATTTATTTATTTTGATATACCTCTTGGACCATTTCCCGGGTGTGATGGCCCTAGTGGGAATGCCACTTCACTTCCATCCTGATGATCATGGTAGGCTAATCGTAATGAGACTCCCTATCCTGCAATTTGACAAACTGCTTTGCTTACTTGTTTTTTCTTGGTTTTAATAGAGAACCCTTCCTGTTTATACACAAAGGGTGGTTCAACACTCCTTAAGAGTAGGAATGGTGGAAGAAGTCTTAAAATCCCAATAGGAAGGTATAGACTCTTTGATCTTATTGACGAATGATAATCAAAATAGATAAAAGAATCAACATGATAGAGATAACCAATCAAAATAGAGTTAGTAGAACAACGGCAACAAAAGGTGATAAATAAGCATATCTTTTCCTTACGTCCTTTCACCAATTCAGGGCAGTTACTTATAAGGATAGCGATTTGTGATTTACCGATTTCTGTATACTGTGCTTTTGTTTCCATCACATAAGTAGATAGATGTATTCAAAAAGACTCGAAAGATCATTAGCATTCTGCATCCTTGAGAAGGAACAAGCTGTTTTAAATCTTATGAGTAGTGCTCTTTCAAGGAAGGGCATAACAACGATTGCTCGTTTTGAGAAAGGAGCAGTGGGAATCACTAGTGTCGTTCAGTAAAATCAAACAAGTGCCGTTCCTTTGGAAAAAGACCGACAGAAATCAAACAGTGCTGTTTCTTGCGGAGACAGCAAAAACACACAAATGCTGTTCTTTTTGGGAAAGGAACAACAAAAATACTCAAGTGCTGTTCCTTTTAGAAAAGGAACAACAAAAATCAGAAGTGCTGTTCTGTTTGAAAAAGGAACAACAAAAATCACTAGTGCTATTCCTTTTGAAAAAGGAACAACAAAAATCACAAGTGTTGTTCCTTTTGGAAAAGGAACAACAGAAATCACAAGTGTTGTTCCTTTTGGAAAAGGAACAATAGAAATCACAAGTGTTGTTCCTTTTGGAAAAGGAACAGCAGAAATCACAAGTGTTGTTCCTTTTGGAAAAGGAACAACAGAAATCACACGTGTTGTTCCTTTTGGAAAAGGAACAACAAAAATCACAAGTGTTATTCCTTTTGAAAAAGGAACAGCAAAAATCACAAGTGCTGTTCCTTTTCCTTTTGGAAAAGGAACAACAAAAATCACAAGTGATGTTCCTTTTGGAAAAGGAACAACAAAAATCACAAGTGTTGTTCCTTTTGAAAAAGGAACAACAAAAATCACAAGTGTTGTTCCTTTTGGAAAAGGAACAACAAAAATCAAAAAATGCTGTAAAAAAATATGTACAAAAATAATTCTAACAATTATATACAAATTGTAAAGAAAAGTAAACTGGTGGAGGAGACTTGTCTTCCTCCCGTAAGATCTCCATATCTGAATCTTGGCGTAATTGCTGGCAGAAGGACTCCTGGGTAAGTGGTTTGTGATAGAGACGGACTCGATGGCCATTTGCCTTAAAGGTATACCCAGAACCATCAATGGTAATCAGCGTGAGGGTACCATTGTCATGTACTTTCTGAATTTCATATGGTTCCAACCAACGAGTTTGGAGTTTCCCGGGGAAGTCCTGAAATCTAGAGTCATATAAAAGAGCCTAGTCTCCTTCATGGAAGACTCTGTTTTTGATGAGAGCATCATGACACTTAGCTCTTTGTTGCTGTATCAGGGCAGTGTGTTGAAGTGCAGAGAGCCTAATTTCATCCAGCTCATTAATCTATTGCAATCGATTAGTTTGCGCCTCGGTTAAGTCTAACCCCACTTCTTGTGCTGTTCGTAATGTCTGGATTTCAAATTCTATAGGAAAGATAGGTTGTTTTCCAAACATGAGCTGGTAAGGTGAGTGGCCAGTGGTGCTTCTCCATGTTGTTCTATAAGCCCACAGTGCTTCTGGTAGTCTGGCAGCCCAATCGCGTCTATGTGATGCAACTATTTTAGTTAGAATCATTTCTATTATCTTGTTGTTGCTTTCTACTTGCCCATTTGCCTGTGGGTGATATGGGGTGGTCATTTTATGCTGAACACGATAATTGTTGAGTGTTGCCACTATTCTGTTTCCAGCAAACTATGGCCCTCCATCTGTGATTATCTCTCTAGGGAGGCCATAACGCACAAATAGATGGAGGAGGAACTGTATAACAGATTCTTCTGTAGCTCTGGGCAAGGCTTCTGCTTCAACCCACTTGGTGACATATTCTGTTGCCACTAGAATGTATGTTTTCTGGTTTGATGGTGAGTTGATTAGCCCCATGAAATCAAGGGCCCATCGCTCAAATGGTTCGATGACTAACTGTGGTTTTAAGGGCATCTCATCTGAGTGACTAGGGAGCCCCACCCTCTGGCAACTATCACATGCTTGGACGGATTTCTTTGCATCTTTAAAAATTGTGGGCCAATAATACCCTGTATGTAACACTTTATGTGCAGTCCTGCGATCAACAAAATGTCCACCACATGGTTGGTCATGGCATGCTTTCAATATATCAAAGATTTCATCTTGTCAAACGCACCTCCTGATTTGCATGTCTACCCCTGTGTGAAACAAATAACCTCCAATCCAGGAAAATCTGGTACTTCGCTGGACAATCTGTTTTCGCTCATTAGGGGTTAGATGTTTTGGTAACTTACCTATTGCTAGGTAATTGGTGACATCAGCATACAAGGGTGTTTGAACAGCAACATCAAAGAGATGCTCATCTGGAAACTGATCTTCAACTGCTGCTGCATCGACTGGTTTTGGCATTCTTGAGAGGAAATCAGCTACCGAGTTTTCTTTGCCAGGTCGATCCTTGATTGTAATGTCAAACTCCTGCAATAAAATCAGCCATCTGGTTATTCTGCCATTTGTGACAGGTTTATTCGCTAAATACTTTATAGCAGAATGATCTGTGTACAAGATAACGGGATATCCAGTGATGTAATGTCTGAATTTATTGATAGCATGTATAACAGCTAGAAATTCCTTTTCAGTTACAGTATAATTTAATTCAGAAGGGGATAGATTTTTGCTAATGTAATAAATGGCGTATGGTTTTCTATCCTCCTCCTGGCCAAGGACCGCTCCAATGGTTATACCTGAGGCATCGAATGATATCTGGAATGGCAAATCCCAGTTTGGTCCACGAAGGACTGGGGCTGTAAATACAAGCTTTTTCAGGTCATTGAAAGCACGTTCACATTTCTCTGTCCAAAGGAAATAAATATTACCAGTTAGTGCATACAATGGTGCAGCAATACGTGAATAATGTTCTATAAATCTTCTGTAATAACCAGAGAATCCAAGAAAGCTACGTACCTCTGTTTGGGTAGTAGGAGTAGGAATAAGCAAAAGTATTTGGATTTTGGCTGGGTCTACCTAAATTCCGGCTGCTGAAATATAGTGTCCTAGAATAAGTCCTTCTGTCATCATCATGTAGCATTTTTCATGGCTTAGACAACGTTGTAGGACTTTTTCTAGTGTTTCCATTGCTGGATCAAACTCCTCTCCATATGGAGTGAAATCATCCATATATACTTCCAATCCTTCATTTATAAGATCTGCAAATATGCTAAGAATAGCCCTTTGGAATGTGGCAGGGGCATTACATAAACCAAAAGGTAAAACTCGGTAGGCAAACGTTCCCCAAGGACAAGTAAAAGTAGTTTTATCCTGATCTTCAGGGGCAATCTGTATTTGGTTATACCCACTGAAGCCGTCAAGAAAAGAAAAGAATTTCTTGCCTGCCAAAGTATCTAATACTTGATCGATGAATGGGAGAGGAAAGTGATCTTTCTGTGTTGCCTTATTTAGTTCTCTATAGTCCACACAGATTCTCCACTTCCCATTCTTTTTCGGTACCACCACAAGCGGGCAGACCCATTTACTATCAGAAATAGGGTAAATGAAGTTAACATCTAAAAGTTTTTGGAGCTCAGCTTTTACTACTTCTTTTAGATGAGGGTTTAGTCTTCTTTGAGGCTGTCTAACAGGTTTTGCATCATTTTCTATGTAGATGTGGTGTGTATACAATTGAGGATCAATTCCTTTCATATCGGGGTAATCCCATGCAAATGCATCTTTATATTTTGTTAAAATATGGATGAGTTTTGTTTCTTGTTCTGGTGTAAGGTTGGCGTTAATGTTTAAGGTCTTCCCAGGTTCAATTTCTACTATTTTACTATGTGCAACTGAAGTGACAGGGATTGTATGGTCATGCACATCTTTCAGAGTTCCTCTTCTACTTCGTTATCAAATGCTGCTTTTATCCTATGACACTGGGTACGAGATGTGAGTTCAGTTTGACTAATAAAGTTACTGATGGCATCATCTTCTGTTTGATTTTTGAACTCTAGCGCTTCTTGTATAGTTAATGGAGATCTAATGTTATCAGTAAGATATGATACAGGGTGCCTATTAGTTTTGACTATTGTGATGCTTGGCTGCGCTGGGGGATATAGTACTAAGTTCTTAATATCTGCCCCCTTAGTTATGATCATGTTTACTTGCCGACAACCGATATAGGCATCAACGGTAGTGAGCCAAGGCCTTCCTAAGATCAATGGATGTCCATCTAGTCGGGTTTTAGGGTTTATTATCAGAAAGTCAGTTGGGTATTCCCAGGAATCAACTGAGACCATAACATCATGAAGTATGCCTTCTGGTCTAACCACAGATCGATTAGCCAATTCCAACAAAGTTGAAGTGGGTTCTACAGATGTAATTCATAACTTTTGGCAAGTGGAAGTGGTCAATATATTAATTGCAGCTCCAAGATCAACTAAAGCATTGGTTAAGGTTTTGCCATAAATTTGAACAGTTACTATTGGGTTACCTGGGTCTTCATACTTAATAGGTGTTTCCTTCCCTGATAATAGGTCAGATAAAGTGCCGACTACTTGAACTCTTGGATTATCTATTACATTCCTTCTTGGTCTTTTTATGCACATTTCCTTGATAGTTTTAGCGTATATCGGGATATCCTGAATGGCCTGAAGGAATGGGATTTTTATGTACAAATTTTGTAATTCTCCCAGAATGTCAAAATTAGGTTGCTGTATAGGTCGAGGTATGACTAAATGTTTTGGGAACGAGGGAGAGGATGTAGTTGCTTGATTCTGAGTTTGTTGTTTGTTTTCATCCTCTTCTTGTGACAACTGTTCTCTAGGTAACTGATCTTCAATCTGAACTGTTTTGTTTCCATCTGTTTGAATAATACACCCAGATCTTAGCTGCAGATCATTGCACTCCCTCTGATCGGGTCTAAAATTTGGAGTGCTTGGACCGGTCTGTTATTTGGATTGGGATTGGGCTGGGCTGGGAGTTGGGGTTTGAGATTAGATTGGGGGTTTTGCTGTAAAGCTGGCAGTGTAGGTTGAGGGAAAGGAATGTTTCCTACTGGCTGCTGTGTTGGTCTCTGCCAGTTATTCTGCCAGACTGAACTTTGTGAAGTGGGGGGAGTCCATTGTGGTGGATATGGGTTGTTCTGCCAGTATGGTGGGGGAGAAGGAGGATTCGACCAGCCAGATTGGCTTGTCTGATTTAACCACGGGTTTGCAGAAGGGTACGACTGTGATAACCAATTTGGAAATGGGGGTTGAAACTGACTTTTCCATGTATTATACTGTTGAGTATTGTACTGCAGATACTGAAAAGAAGAAGCTGGGTCTGAAAACATACCAGTTTGTCACGGTTACCACTAACGACGCTGGTTAAGTAGATATACCGCCTCTGGTTCTTCTTCTTCTTCCTTATATACCGCTTTCAGTCTAGGTACTGAGGGACAACTTTCTGTAGAGTGATCCCTTGTACAAATGGCACATGTCTGAACTGTATCTAGTGGGCACTCTTTATGGCTATGCTTCTTCCTGCATCTGGGGCAGAAGATTGCTAAATTATGTTCTGCCTCCATTTGTTTCTGCTTAGCCTACAAAATGTCCAATTGTGTAGTCAGTGTTCCTAGTATATCAGTTTTAAAATTTTCAAATAAATTCCTAATTTCCACACGTGTTACTCCTTTTGATGAAATTTTGTTTTCTCGTGCAAATCGATCATGTTCTGCTGGTTTGATTCGTGTACTGCCTCTCGAACTCCTGATACATAAATCAATTATGTTAGCAAAACTTTCCTGATATATATCCCCTTTCCCCATAATGTTTAATGTTTCAATCCACTGTTCTTTCATGCCCCTTATTAATGTTGTTTTCAACACATTATCAGCCAAAGGCAACGATGCATAAGGGGATCTTTGCAGATTATACTGGAAACGTTCCACGTATCCCTCTAATGTTTCATTTGGTCTAGCTGTCATCTGAAATATTTCATCTTTTAGTTCTCTAGACCTACAGTAATCTTGATATTTCTTTAGGAAAGATTCTTTCATTTGTTCCCAGTTATTTATAACTCCACCACCTAATCCCATAAACCATCTTAAAGCCACCCCTTTCAAAGTGGAGGGGAACAATTTTAGTTCCTGGGGGTCAGTGGTGTAATCATATCCCCTGCATAGAACATCAAATTCGAATAAGAATGCATCGGGGTCCTCTGATGTAAGTCCGTGAAATGTAGGAATGTGTTGAAGGGGGATTGCTTTCATAGGAGCATTTGCTGTGGAATCCACTATGGGGTATTGTAATGTAGAGGTTTGGGTGTTTGGCGGATTTTGAGCCATTGGGTCAAATATACGCCAATAACCTTCCGGAAGATCTAAGAGGGTATTCCTAGGTTGAGGAGGAATGTTTTTAACAAGAACAGTTTTAATAACACTTCCTCTATCTGGAATTTTTTTCTGAGGAAATAGGGTGTCTTCAATAATGATTTTTACCGCGATCCCCTTGTCTGGGCTATTTAATGGCTGAGTTATCCTAGGAGGAGATCTTGGCTCTCCAATTTCCCTTGTTTCCCCTTCTCCTTCACAAAGATTACTTAGATTCCCTTCCTGCAGTCGTTCTGGAATAGAATTTCTAATTTCTTGAAAGTCCTATTCGTCAGTCTGACTATGCACCTCAGCAAAGGCTTCAGATGGTGAGCCTGAGGCCTGAAGGGAACTAGTAGGTTGTTTGGAAGTAACTTTCTTGGGTCCTACTGAAGGCTGAGATTCGGCTTTCTTATATATTTCTTCTATGTATGTTGATCAACCAAGGGTCACTGGTCCCTTAGCTTTTTCTGGTTTTGGTAATGGTTTTGGATTTTTCTCTGGCTTTTTCTGCTTAGTCATGCACTCAATTTAACTACCAAGTTTTAAGCAGATAACAACAAATCTGCAGGAAAGTGGGCAAAGGAGCAGGGCTTTTACATGCTCCGCACGTAGGTTCTTACCTTCCGTTTTCAAAACCCAATTCTTCCCAGGTTCGTACACTACTATGAAAAAGACAAATGGCTACACTCCTTCCCCGGCAACGATGCCAAAATGTAGAGCTATAAAAAGGGTCTCTTTCACCTCTAGTTACCTCACATTAATATGCCAATCCGGGATCGTCTGGTTATTTCAAAGAGTGTATCAGTCTGAGGCTTAGAATTTGCCAGAGTAATGCTTGTAGTACAACTATTTAAAATCTACACAAGTGAATTAATGCAAATCTACAACTTAACTACTTCAAAAGACCAAATCACACCAAATATTGCATCAGCCAAAGGTTCGGTAGCAATAACCCATCCTTTCCATAACTGATGAGAATAGATCAGAGGTCTGGGAGCCAAATAGCAGATGCTGGGCTCGCTACAGCCTGGGATCGTTCTTATTGAATAGAAATGAAACAACAGATAAAGGAAATGGCAATGAAATAGAGCAACACATCAACCAAGGGCTTGGTAGCAATAACACATCCCTTTCATAGCTGATGGGAGCAGATCAGAGGTATGGGGACCAAGTAGCAGATGCTGGGGTCCACTACAGCCTAAGTCCGTCCTAAAAAAATAGCAAATTAGCAATCTGGAAATGGAACAACAAATAAATGGAACAACAGTTCAGAAATAGAACATCAGTCGAAATAAATAACCGAGTTCCTTCAACTGCGATTCTATTTAATCATTTCTATCAAAACACCAATCCTTCAATCTTATATGATGAAACAACACTATAAAACCTTAGAAACACAACATACTTAATCTGCTTCTGTTAAAACACATACTATTGCATCTCACAATAAAGAACAGTTGCATTCGATAACCATGTGAAACAGACCTTTCCAGATGACTTGTTATAATGAAAAACACAATCGTGAAGAATTCTGTAATAGAGTAACAGTGTCCTGTAGAGATTAATCAATACTTAAAGAATTGGTAAAATAGCATAGCATCGATATAAAGTTCAAGAACACGAAATGAGTTAATCACAACAAAGCATGTAATAGAATATTCTCAAAACACAGCAGATTACCATATTAGATCTATGAACAAACCACACGGAAACCACGCGTAATAGTACAAGAGCAAGTGTCCTCCAGGGCCGGGCCCTTAGCCTCTAGGGGTACACCACTTAAGATGGATCCAGGCTCAAAGATAAAAAATGAACAATTCTATATTAAAGCATGGAGTAAAATTACAGGAACTCAAGTCTTCAACAGAACATAAAGATCATAGTCTTGATCTTCTTTTTAAAAGAAATTACACACACGTAGCCAACAGTGCTATCCCTTTTATAGGAGAAATGGCGGAGACATCTAGATATAGAAATAGGTAAAACAACGATCCCTCAGGAACTAAGATCCTGAGGGATTCGCAGAATCATTAATGCTGCGTTACTTCTTCCCTCTTCTGTTCCGTGTTGGTATCTCCACGTCCTTTCTTGGGTTGATCCGTTTCGTTCTGGTTCGCTTCCGGTCTTCCGTCAAAGGGACAACAGTTAGCTCATCTTTATCTTTACTTTTGGAATGGCCACCTTCCGCTTTTCCTCCCTCCTGCACATAGAAGTGACGATTATCAGTGCTTCTCATTAATCTCTCGTGTTTCGTTATAAATTCTTATCATTATCTAAGTTTCCCATGCAAAAGGCTTTTGAGTTTTCATGAAAAGATACCGAAATGACCATCGAAACATACCTTCCTTGGTACTCCACACACGACACATGGAGAAGAGAATAAAAATGTGATGTTCATCATCACTTCCTCTTAAATAGAGAGTATATCCCCATTCGCTCTTGATTAAAGAATAGATCCTTGCTCCTATTTAAGGAGACTCCTTTACTCCCTCTCAAATATAAAGGAGATTCATGACTTCCTTCCAATTTGGGAATTCATCACCATAATATTTATAACTTGTCATTATCGATTTTTGTTAGCTTGGGAGGTACTCCAAACCCTAGGGTTCAGGGTTTGGAGGTTGGAGAGCCACAAAAGTCATTTGTGGGCTTGGAACCCAAGGTTAGGGTTTTGTACCCATCCATGTTTGGGCCAAAACCATGAGGCATTTTCTAAATGTGATGGATGGAGATGATAGAGGGTGTTGATGAGAATCCAACACAATGAGAATCGTCGAAATCTGAGTTGTAGAAGATTAGTTATTTTAAGTTAATAATTGATTTTTGGGCATTCAAGTCATGTAGGCTTGAAGGAGGAATGTCCAAAAGTAATGTCTCTTAGGAAATTCGATGGAGATACCTTGTTTGTTATAAATACGAGGTGATTAAGAATCATTTGAACACATCCAAGAGTGAAATACAAGGGAACAAGGAGAGTGAAGAAGAAACTCGGCTAAGGCAATAAGAGACCTTTTGTTTCGATGTAAAATAGAAGGCATTTCAGTGAAAGAGGAAAGGTTATTTGATAACCTTTTAATGATTGTTTGAAGGGATATTCCATCCTATAACAGGTCTAAAGAAGAGAAGGTAAACACAAGTCTATTTTGGTGTCAAATAAGTGTGGGTTTATCTAGTTTTATGCAGGGTTGTAAGCCTTTGAGGTTGTTGTGGGTAGGCCACAAGCCATAACACTGAAGAACATGGATGTGTAGGGTTGGTTGGGGGTTAATATGTGCCCAAATCAACAACTTATAGGAAAAGGATTCTCATAAAGGGAAGCCATAGCTAGAGAAGGGACTATGAGGGTGTTTTGTAGGGCTAACATGGGTCACAGTTATGCCCTAACCAGGTCACAATCATACAACAGTTTGTACACCAGACTTGGGACATGTTTGCAGCTAGACTTGACTTGTATTAGGTCTAGGTTTATACTAGTTTGGATCAGATTTGTTGCAACTTGTGGAAGCCATATCTTGGGGTTGACTTGGGTGGCTAGAAACCCCAACTATGAGCAGATTTCATAGTGGAGTTGTAACAAAGGTATTGGGCATCTTAGACTGTTGGAGGGCATCATGCATATGTCTAAGCGTAGCCCTTGAAAAAAATTCATAAAGAGAGATTGACAACTAAAGTTTGGGTGAATTTGTTGGAGCCTAATGTGTAGTTATTTAATGGACGAAAGAAGATAATAGATTGGCATATTGGAGCTCAAGTATTGGCCAACCTAGAAGAGAAAATTGGATAAACCCATGTTCATTGAAGAAGAAGTGACTTGTAGTAATGATAGGTGGCAACCCTTCTCTCTATGTGTTGTCTCTTGATGGATTAAGGGGCAACGAGAGAGAAGATCGGAAGCAAAGGACTGACATGACAAGATATGATATAGATGTTGTGATTCTACTCTAAAGCAACGAGATTGTCATTGTATCCTATATTCTTGTACTTGTGGATGTTTGAGGGCCATTATCCCTTGTATGACATCGTTAGAGAGTTGTATTATTTAGTTGGTTTAATATAATGAAGATTGGGTTGTTGTACATATTTTGTAAAAAATTGTCTATACTTGTGCATGAGTGATTCACAATTGTTTATATTCTGTTGTGCAAAATAGCTTTGTTGAGATGCCTTGTTTGGTGGTGTCAAAGATTTTAAGATTCTATCTTAGCACCATGGTCGTGGAAATTCAAAAGTCTTCATAAAGGTATCAGCTACCAGTTCTTCATGGAGATAGCTACATGGCTCTCTCTTTCCTTCATATTGTTATGTCAAAGTTTCTTCCTTCCTAGATATTATGAAGCCATCCTCTTTCTCTAATCTCACGACAGGGTTCAAGCCCTCAATCTTGCACATAACTTTCCTCTGGTCATCATCAATGAAGGAATTATATTGAGCCTTATCAAACTTTAAGCTAATCATAGCTACTTTTGAACATGAAAGTGATCTTTGTAGATGTATGAACATGAACATCAGGTTATCTTCTTGCACTGTTATCTTTCAATATTAAGATTATGATGTGAACATCTTGACTACATAACCCTCCAAGGATTGTCAAGAACATTTACTCAATCCATATGTTCTTTGAATCAAGTATAATACCAATAGTTGAAATTTCCTCAACTGTCATTATGTATTCCTGAAACATATTTCTAGATAACAAAACAATACGTTAGGTAAATAACTAATATCAAAATATTAATACCAAACTTACCTTATCACGATGGACCCTTTTCATTAAAATATTTGCATACTTGAGTCCTTTGAGATCAACATCCTTTCATATGATTCATCTCCACATTATATAAGAATCTTCCATTCATTCCTTTTAATCAGGGTGCCCATGGATCAAACTTGATTACCGAGCTACAATATCTTCCTTGGAGTTTCCATAGTTAACTCCCTATATTTCTTCTCGAGCTATACTTGATGTTGATCAACATTGTTATATGCCATGCAATTTTGTGAGAGAGTCTTGATCTCCATCCTCTCCAAAGCATGTCAATTTTCTTCTTTCAAGCATCATGCAACCATATGGAAGACTTACCGAGCACACTTTCATGACCAATTCTTCCTTCATGGTTCTAGTAGATATGAACCATATCTTAGGGAAGAATTACTTGAAATGTGCATACCTTTGTTTTCGTAGAATCATCTATCCGTATTTTGAACGAGATTTCTTCTTGCATAGGTTTCCTTTATTCAAGAGTGGAAAGACTTTCATTATTCCCTTCACACTACAACTTGAACATATGCATTCATTCATCATTCAAAACTATTGTTTCCATACTAGATGGAATATATACCAGTCATAATGTTGCTTCCAAGAATCTTCCATAATTGTGATTCTTATAGGGTCTTTATGATCCTTCTTTTCAAAATGACTACCTCTAATACAATGTTACAAAATTATTGTATGAACTATAATATGAAATATGGTTGCAAACTTCTCATTCTCTTTAAACTAGATGATCTTTCCCAAAACAAATTAAAACAAGTAGATTCCATTTTTTCTACTTTCATGTGATTCTATCTATGATGCCATGCTTTTTACAACACTGAGACTCTTCTAGACTAATAATGCATGTTAATCTACTATCTAATTAATAAAAGAAAGACAAAAATTTAGGAAGAACCTGACAAAGATGAGACTTCCTTCAATAATAAAGATCCTTTGGGTCTTCTCCTTTCAAATTCTTCTCAGGTTCTCCCTTTTCTTCAGCTAAGTGAGCTTCACTTCTTTCCTTCCTTTCTTTGTTCACTTTATTGTTTGGACAATCCCTTTTAAAGTGTCCATACTCATTGCATCCAAAGCATTGAATCTTGGACATGTGTGTGTTCTCCTTAGACTTTCCAAGCTTCCCTTTCCTCAACTTCTTAGTTCTTTAAATGAAGGCTTGAGATCTTTCATTTGATTCAATATCACCCTTTTCCTTGATCCTAGTTTATTCCAAGATACATTGAATTCACAATTCATTAAAACGCGTGATATCTTTCTTTGAGTAGATTTTAGTTGCGAAACTACTCCAATCAGGTGGAAATGCATGTAACAGTCTCCTTAAGCCCTTGCCTTTGGTCTCTTATTTGTGAGATCTTCATTAGATAGATGGCCATGTCTTAATCCTTTGATTTCATTATTCTATATAGTTGATTCCTCAAGTGAATAGTTTGACCTTGTGTACTTATAGAGTACAACTTTACCAAATTATCATACATAGCCTTTGATGTATTCAAATCAACAACAAAGGGAACAAGATGAAATTTAATGGATTAAACAATGATCCTTTGTTCCCTTACTTCTCCTTTCTTGTACTTGTCTAACTCTTGAGTCTTCTATTTTTCTGGTACAACTACTTCTCCCAAGACATACTCCATGAATTCATTCCTTACCACCCAAGAGTCATCCTTTTAGATGATGTCTTCAACTATCTTGATGCTTTCAAGACCTACAAGGAGACTTCAAAAGATGTCCTAGAATGATATCTTCTGAGATGCCTTCTGTTAGTGTCAGTCTTTACAGCCTTCCTCCAGTGATCAAATATGCTCTTACATAGTGATTTTGAAGTGTCAAGGTCAAATTTTGTCATTTCAGTGAGTTTTCAAGCAAAATTTGGTCACTAGGCATTAGGTCTAGGGTTTGCTCTCACTCTTTTCAAAGGGTGCCCAAGGCACATCCAGTCATCATTCATGAGTTATCATCATTCATAGGGTTTTCTTATCATGGCCAGTGTCTAATGAGTCATTTACGTCTTGTTCATGCTTCAGTGTGCCCAGGCAAGGTCATTTCCCTCTCCTAGGGTTTTGAAGCCAATTTCTCTTGGATGGTCAAATCAATGGCAAAACTTGTTTCCTGATGTTCATACACCTTCCCCTATCCTTAATGTACCTTATCAAACACTTCCCAACACTCATATCCCCCAAAATCCTCATTTTTGCACAAACCCTAGTTTCTAGCTACAACCTGGCAATTTTCTAGGTTTGGCCTGTGATTTGCCCTTTTGGACCCCTTCCCCTCACTCAATCTCTTATATTCCACTTTCCCCTGCTTCCTAACATCCCTCCCCACTCCCAAAAATTTCCCCAAGCATTTAGAAGCCCCCTATTCCCTTCATTTCGCTTCATTTCGACCAAATTCCTTGTTTCACACATCGGGGCAAGTTTCACTCAAATGATGTTTCAGAGCAGTCAGAGATGAATTTTGGGAAACTGAGAGA